>JANZLF010000006.1:30473805-30487048 GCA_026546835.1 Erythroxylum foetidum | reverse complement strand
CTAGCTATTCCCGGGTCAAAGGGTTTGCCCCGGTTAGGTTCTCCGATCTCTGCGTGGATACCATTAGAGACGGTCTCTTTTGGTCGTTATGGTTTGATATTGTTATATAGACACATGGATCCTGGATTTCGTGAAGGTCCCGGAACAAAAATTTTTGTTTTTCGCACCGTGTGCATGTGATGCACACACCGGGATTTTCCTACATAATCTGACACATTGAACAGAGAATTCCATAATGAAATAGTGCAAAGTCAGATATTGAGGTTACCAAATCTACTACAATGAAGAGTGCAAAATGTTGAGTGGAATATGGGGCAAAATGAAGCGTTACTAGTTGCTTTGAAATTTAAGATCAATTCTACTAGAAAGAAATAAGAAAACCTAAAAGCTAAGGATTCAGAATTGTGAATCCCATAGAAGAAGTGAAACGAACCTGAACTTTCGAGTGAAATCAAAAGAATGATATTTGGTGATCAAAATAAGAAGTATGTGTACCCGATAAAGATGATTAAGCAAAGAAAGTGTTAGAGAAGCCTAAGTAACAACCTAAGCTAGACATCCTATTAGGGATACACTAAGATTGTATTTTAGCTACTAAGGATGTAGAAACAAGTGGTTGAATTTTTGAACTACCAACAGTTTTAACTGTTGGCAATATGCTTAAAGTTTACATTTTGGAGTTTATAGGAATATGAGATGGATGTATATAGTTCCAATTGACTACAGGTATAACAATTGTTATCATAGTGGCATCATTAAAGTACTCTATAAGGTGTGGACAGTAAGGGGTTCTTACATTGAAATGAAAAATGTCTAAAATGGTCAAAGACCAGAATTGATTCAAGATAGTAGTGATGAGTAAAGTGAATTTTCAAAGCAGAGATGAAGTGTTTTGTGATTACCACCTTGGTAAGGTGAGCTCAGATTTGGAGAAAGGATAAGTTAAGCTATTCTTAATCGATATATGTGAAAATTACTATGAGGTAATGTTACTGATAAAAGATGTATGAGATTCACACTATGTTATATGTGAATAGGTTAAAAGATTTGTGAGTATTCAATGAAATAGTCAAGATAGTGTGGTAACTGAATCAGTGATTGAAAGACCTATTGAGTTATCAGTTGAGGTCATTTGGAAGAAAGTAGTTGAGTAGGGAAGTATATGGGAAATGTAGGAGCATATGAGAAAACAATAACCTTGCCTTATTAATCAATTAGATATAAATTTCAAGGAAAAAATTTCTTTTAAGGGGGGAGATTTGTAACATCCCATTACCCTAGTAAAGGCAAAATTAATAGATGAGAGAAAGTGCTGAGGAAGTAGGAAATACGTTCCATGCTCATGCATAATATGGAATACATATACATATTAAATAGTAAATGTTCATGCACATAAAAATAATTATACATGCATTCATTGACAACTTCTGGGTATGATTGTTTTTGAATGTGATTTTATTGAAAATGAGAAGTATAGGGAGTTGAAAGAGTGATTTGGAAATGTTCACTGAGTGTGCTTCGGTTTGTTAGTCATAACTTGCTCTCTAGTTATCCAGACGTGATGATTCTGGATTGGGATTAAACTAAGAACCTATGGCTACATTTTTTATGAAGACATTGAATTTAAATTCGATCTTTAAAAATCTCAAAGTTTGTCATAAAGTTGAGAATTGAGTGTAGTACATTAAATGAATGTAGAAAATTCATGTTCTGTATTTGAGGGAAAATCTAGATTAATCTAGGCTTGATTAGAAAAATTTTTCTTCTCAGAAGTTGTAGGAATTTCTTTTTTCTTTCCAACGACATATAGTGTAGAAATTTTTAACGTCTGAGCTGAAAGTCAAGGTCCTTGTAAGCGAAGATGTTTCTTCTGTATTTTGCTTCTTCTGTGATGACGTCATATTTTTTGTGTTTTATATCGTCTAAGTTTTTTTATCTTTTGCCTTTTCACTTCTTCTGTATTTTGCTGCTTCTGTGATGACGTCATTGCTGACATCATCTTCTTCTATGTTTTGTATCGTTTGAGTTTTGCTATCTTCTGCCTTTTCAGTTCTTCTGTATTTTGTTTCTTCTGTGATAACGTCATATTCTTCTGTATTTTGTATCGTCTGAGTTTTGCTCTCTTCTACTTTTTCGCTTCTTCTGTATTTTGCTTCTTCTGTGATGACATCATTGATGATGTCATCTTCTTCTGCATTTTGTATCGTCTATGTTCATGAACTCCTTCTGTGTTACTGTTCATGAACTCCTTCTGTGTTTTATTCCTTCTGTGTTTTGGTTCCTTTTGAGTTTTGTTCTTCTGAGTTTTCTTCCTTCTAGGTTTTGGCTTCTTTTGTCTTTTTTCGCCTGGCCATAACTTCTTCTATAGGAGTCCAAATGAATTGCTTCTTGAACCAATGGACTCGTAAGACAATACCCTACATCTCCTCTAAAAAATCATGGTCATCTAAAATGAATTGAGAAAGATTGAGTGAGAAGCGTGGAATAGGTACAGTGAGTTTGCTCTCGAATTTTATGAACTGGGGTTACTCCACTGAGCAACACTTCAGTACGTTGAGTATATCTAGACCTGTACGTTTCCAAATGAGACGATTGTTGTTTTGGAGTGAACTAGAGATATAGGCCTACAAATTGTCTCAGAAGTATAATTGCTATTCAGTTTATAAGATATTTAAGTTCTAAACGAAAGTTGGGCACAATGTTTTGGAATATGACAATTTTGATTCAGTTTATAAGATATTTAAGTTCTAAACGAAAGTTGGGCATAGTACATTGTTTTGGAATATGACAATCTGAAAATATTTGAGGCACATATTCCGAAGTACTTAACCAAATTAAGTAATTTTGGTGTCAATGGAAAGATCTAGAAATGGATAAGTGGTTAAAAATTGGACAGGTGTCCTAGAAGTGGAGTTTTAAATAACCTTGAAGGAGAAGTCACAGTACTTGCCTTCATTTCTTTCTCTCCTCCAACCTAGAGCTTTTCATCAAATATTTCTCGAAGTTAAATCTTTTTTTCTCTGTTGTCATCACTTCCACTCTGATATTTCTTTCTTCTATTCCAAGAAAAGACTGAATCCCCTTGTCAACCTTCAAGATGAGGTACGTGGGCTACATGAGAAACTAGAGTTCACATGATTTGAAAACGTTAGGGCTTTGTGATGGTTTCAGGTTTTGGAGCTTCAAATAAGTAAGCTTATTATGATTACGTTGTTTTGCATGAAATGAAGCATGCATCGTTAGTTCACTACTAAATGGTTAAGAATAGTGATATTCGTAATTGTTAGAAAATGAGTGAGGAGATTTTAAGTATGACATATATATGATTTTCTTTCGATTTAATGATCAAATGTTATAAGAAATTGTAGAAATGATTTTGGAGTCGGAAGATCAACGAAAAAGTGTATGATGATGTTTAGAGCTGAGAAAGAAAGATTTAAGTGATAGCTAGAAAAAAACTTAAAGTGAATGAAAATGAAATAATGCATAAAATGAGATAAATGTACGTAATGAATTTTTTTTGTTTTTGATGATTATGAAAAATGATAGATTTTGATTAAGTTGGGAAGTTGGTAAGGTACCCGGGATTGTCATTAAGCATGTATTTTACATAGTCCATATAGCTATTTGTGCATAAATGAGTTTTGTAACATGTGTGAATTGTGTATTGCATAAATGGGTTGTGCAAGTCAAGTGTCCGCATTCAAGTGTTCCCATAATTTGAAAGCAATTTCTAATCTGGAGCGTACTATGAGTAGACCTAGATTGGTCTCATTCCATTATTTGTTTTGTTTGACTTTTCGATATTAATTGAATTCTGAATGATTGTGTGAATGTGATTGTTTATGTTAGTTTCCGGACAGGAGGTCCGATGATTGTGATATTTGATTTGGATATCAAAGTTTTTCTTGTATGTGAATAAGCTGAACTAAATGCACTGAACTGATTGTTAAGTGAATTCTGAATGTGAAATTGCATGCAAGTAAAAGTATGAGTTCTCAACTATATGTTGAATTCCAGACTACGGTCCAATGATAAGTGATTATGACTGAATAAGAGCATGCAAATATAAGTGATGCATTTCATTTCATGAATGTATGAAACATAATGATTGTTGTAACCAGAGTAGCTACCGATCAGAGCTTAAAGCTCGACGAGTGAAAATGAGCTTTGAGCTCAAAAATAAATCAGAGCCTCAAGCTCAATGTTTAAAGACCTATATGGGACAGTTATTAATGAGCCTTATATGGGACAGTTATCAATGAGCCCTATATGGGACAGTTAGGCACTCGATCACAACGAAGTAATAAATAGAAAGTGGGTCTCATGTGCTCTGCATCTGCATAATATGAATGATTAAATTGTATTGGATATGAAATATTATGAATTATGTGTTATGTGATTGGGTGAGCCATCGATGATGGTCACTCATTGAGTTCACAAAACTCACCTAAAATTTGTAATTATTTTTCAGGATTAAAAGAATACCCCGTTAGGCCAATGGGAGTATACCTACTACATTCAAGTGAAGGATAAAGGTCGGGATCAGTTCGCGTCTGCATTCTTATTTCTTATATTTATATCAGATTGTGTTTTCAGTAATGATTGTATCAACTTTTCAAATTGGAAATGTTCGTAAATGATTTTGAAGTGTAATGAAATTATGACTACATGCCTTCTGTTTTTGTAATGGTCCCAAATGGCATTGAAATTTTATTGACTTTATTGTGTGGATTAAAAATGTTTATGAATGAAATGGGCCCAATTTGAGTATCGATTTCCACATAAAATGTTTGTGGTTCAAAAAAAAAATTATACCGATTTATGAATGTGTTAAGTATTTTAGCACGCCACCCTCGTAGGACACATACTCGGATATCACCATCAATGTCAGGTTCGGGTCATGCGGGAGTGGGGTGCTACACTTTCCCCTACTAGTTTAAGCATCATCAATTTTCATCTAATTTAAGGTTAAAATTCTAGTTTTAACACTATTAAATAGTTATTGCAAAACTATGGTTCACAAAAAAAAAATTTGGGGCACCTAAGTGTTATTTCCCATTATTTTTATTATTAAATAGGCAAGAGTTAAGGATATGTTTGGTTAGATGTAAAGTTTTAATGGAATGGTTTATAATGAAATGGAATGTGAATGGATATAATATTTAAAAATTGTTGCTTAAGAGGGATGGAAAGGTTCATAATGTAATATAGTAAAATGTTGTTTGGATGAAGGGTTTGTAATATAATATAGTGTAAAGTTGTTTATCGTTTTACATTCCATTCTAAACCCTCCAAATCGGAGGTTTTTCAATTTTACCGTTTATGATGGAATGAGATGCATTATGAAACTCTCCTCTTCCATCGCATTCCATTTCATTCCATTATAAACCCTCCTCCCAAATGATGGATTAATATTACACTCCACTCCGTTTCATTAATAAACCCCTACACAAACATAGCTTAATGTAATAGCTAAAGAGTTATTGCAATGGTGACTATAAGTATGAGTATTTTGATAACTCCATATATAATGTCATTGATTTTAGTTTTACCAACTTTGAACTAAATTTTACCAATAGGAATTTTTTTATAGCTAGTAAATAATTTGACCAAAGAGAAAAATAAGACTAAAAAAGCTACAACTAGTTCAATAATTCCCAATAAAAATTGCATTTATATAAATTTACAAGGGTGATTTTCACATGTGTCTTTTAAGATACTAGCCATAATTAATCCTATCACTTGTCTTTAATATAATACATTACCATTTACCACCTTGAAACCATACATCAGAAATGGTTACCTTGAGCTCTTGCGAAAAATCTTTCTTCCTCCAAACTTATTGGATTCATCAATTGTGAAAGAGTGTTTAGAAACCAAAAATTCCTTAGTAGGACTTAATCGCCAATGCTTAATGGTATAACATAACCAAAAACAAGACTATATATTAAACTAAACTCTTCTTCTTCCTTAAACAACCTCCATATATGTAACACCTCAGGTATATATTGGCCTAAAATAAACTTACATTTAGGTTTAAAAGAACAAAAAAAATTTAAAAGAATTAAAAATTTAAGAATACCTAATTAGAAAGTTCCTTACTAGTTTTTTTTCTACAAGATTACACAAGCTTTCATCTCTCCTCTCCTTTTTAATATTAGATTTCATAGTTTCTCCTCTTTGAAACCTTTATGTCCTTATTAAGAACCAATCCAAAATTTAGAATATCTCCTCATCTTCTAGAAGCGACTCATTACTCATACTCTTATTATTGGCATCACTCCCACCCTTATCACTCCAATCCAACATTATACAACAAGATCTTAGAAGTAGTGAGATGACTAGATTTATACAAATTTTGTTTATTTTTTAATTTACAAACTAATTCTTTTATTTTCTTATAATTTTATATAAAAACTTTCTTTCATGTGTCATTCTTTGCATAGTTTGGATGGGGACGTTATAACTCCTTGGGTTATTAACATAAGTAGGAAGACTTTGACATCCCAAAAACTAAAAGGTTTAGTTTATTGTGAAGAGTAGACAAGATGAGTAGGGAGCATAGGAGAGAATTGGGTTTTCAACAGCCTTGGTGGATATAGTAAGCTAAGATTAAAATTGGTTAGTATCCCTATTATAAAGGAATTCCTAGTGCGTTTCTTAAGGATTTATTATTTTTATTACCTAAGAGGGATATAAAGTTTTGGATCAAGATTGCTTCAATTATTAGTCTGATTCTAACGCCTCTTCTTAGATAACATTTACATAATTAAAAGAGTTAAATAGGTAGCTTCAACAATTGCTAGATATGGAATATAATAAACTGAACATGTTTTCTTCAGGTGCATTGTTACTTTTAGTAAAGAAGAAGGATGGCTTTAAAAGGATATGTATCAATTATAAGGAATTGATTATAGTGATGGTTAAAAAATATTTTCCTCTACCTAAAATAATTGATTTTTTTTACTAACTATAAGGGGCTAAGGAATTTTTGAAAATAGATTTTATATTAGTTTACCATCATATGAAGATGAAGAAACTAAATGTAGTAAAGGCAACATTGAGGGCATGATATGACCATTATGAGTTCTTACTAATTCCATTATGGTTAACTAATGTTCTTTCCATTCTTATAGATTTTATGAACTGAGTGTTCAAACGCTTTATAGATTAGTTTATAGTTGTTTTCATAGATGATATTTCATTTATCCCAGTAGTGAAGAGAAGCATAGAGAATTTAATAATTTAAATACAAATATTGAGGATAGCCTGACATTTTCAAGTCGTTACTGATGGAGTATAGAGGTTTAAGTTATGTGTTTTAAATGATTTAGGATATTCAATGATGGTGCAATATTGAGGTTTAAGGACAAGTTAAATATTTTAAGTGATTAAGGATTAAAGAAGATCATAGAGGAGACTTACTCTTTTAGGTATTCCATATAACTAGGTGAGACCAAGATATAAAGATCTACAAAGAAATTTTCGGTGGAATAATATAAAGAGAGAGATAATGATATTTATAAAATAATATTGGTTTATTACTAGGTCAAGGAGAGCATTAGAAATTAGTATAAAAAAGGTCTAGGTGATTGTAGATATTGAACTAGTTAAATCATTTTTTACATGTTAAGATGAGTTACTTATTGGTATGTGCTTAATTAGTTAAACTTTAAGAGATTAATTACTTATATGTAGTAGACTAGTTATAAAAACTTAAACAAATGTATTTAAAGATATATATGTTGATTAAGCTTCAAATACCACTTTCATAATTGATTTAGAACGTTTTTTGGGCCTAAAAGAAGCATAACCATCGATTAACTTGATTTAAGATAAAGATAGATAAGACTTGGAAGTGAAATCAACTTCTAACATGATCAGATATTATCCTATGTAATTTTCTAAAAAATTAATTTTTAGGCCACAATCTTTAATATAGTCTTTAAAAGTTACAGAAGGATTAATAGTCTTAGCCATAATCATGTCCCAAACTATGTTGACCTTTTAACAGTTAAAGAAGGTTATAGTCTTAAACATAGGCATGTCCCAAAACTATGTACATTAAAGTTAGAATTTTTGCAACCAAAATGACCTGACATATAGTCATGTCCATTTAAAACCCTAATTTTTATTTAATTATATATTGGATTTCTTTTAGTTTTTAGGAGTGATTTTGACATATTCAAAATACAAAACATTACTAAAAGAAAATCAATAAGGCTAAGATACCTTTATTTCTTATAGTATAGTTTAGTTAGTATGAGTGTCGATCCTACAAAGACTATAATTACTAGTATTGACCATATTTTCAATTTTCTAATCTAAGAAATGAATATTTAAAATTGAAAATTAAAATTAACTAAATTAAAGTAACAAGTAATAAATAACTAATAAAAATGATTAACAAAAATAAAACAACTAGTTAATAATGGAGATCTAGATATATAATCTCCTTAAAATCTTTTCTATGCATGAATTTATCTTGATTTAACAATCAACCCTAGTTTCTTGGACCTGTGGGAATTCTAACATACAATTATATTCTTTCTCAAGACATACGGTTCTTATCCTTAAGTTGATTGATTGAAATCTCTTTCTAATCAAAACTCCTAAGAATGTATTAATTTGTTATGTGAATTCCTTTAATAGAGTTGACTCAAACTTAGGACATTTCTCACTCCCTATGTATGAATATAGTATTGAATCTTCTATGTTCATTACTTCAATTTGGCACAATAAGTGAACATGAACAATTCTTAGGAAAACTAAAATCATGTTATAAATCAAATAATTTCTTTAAAAAAATTTATCTAGAGTTTATCCTATCTAGATCAATATTGCAATTTAATTTATATTCAAACAAAGAAAACCCAATCAAAATAAGAAAGAACATAAAAAATTAGACATCATTCTTAAAGATCTTAAAATCTTGATGTTCTTGATGAATCTTATTGGACTTTTTTTACTTTTGTTCCAAGTTGCTTCTTTCTTAAAGTGTTCTTGACTACATTGGTGGTTATCTCATCCTTCAACCATCTTTTCTTATAAAAATTCGTTGTTCTTCCCCTTCTTACTAGTCTCTAATCCCTTTTAAATTTTTACATGAAAAAATTATGTTCCCTATTTATTTTTTTAACATCTCGTTTTCCCATATTAAGGGTTAGAACCCTAGAATACTAAACATGAGAGATATTATTGAGAAATTAGGAAATATATTTCATACTCATGCATAATATTAGCATACACATACATTAATTTGATTTTTTTGTACACATCACAATGATTGTTCATGCACTCATTTGATTTATTTTGGAATATAAACTATTTTTAAATGATTATGATGTGAATAGTGAATATTTTGTCTTGAAAATTTATTTAGTGAGTAAAATTATTGATATAGAATTTTTTATGAAATTTTGAAAATTTTAAGAAATTTTGGACTAGAAAAAATGCCAAGCAGTAAGACAATTAATTTTTGTTAGTAGAATTAATAGAA
Organism: Erythroxylum foetidum; assembly: GCA_026546835.1. NCBI lineage: Eukaryota > Viridiplantae > Streptophyta > Magnoliopsida > Malpighiales > Erythroxylaceae > Erythroxylum > Erythroxylum foetidum. Next base: position 30,477,546 of record JANZLF010000006.1, on the reverse strand, counting down.
TTAAGTGTCAAATGGTAGTTGAAATAATTGGCAAATGGTATTAGGATTTGTTGAAAATGTGACATTGAAAATTGGTTGACAAATGGACTAAAGATTAAATGATATTGATTACCATTATTAAAAGATGTTAATTTGGTTATTTAAGTGGTAAGTACCATGACACATGTCATGAAACCCACCAAGCAATTGTTACCTTATTTTTAAACCCACCCATCGTTATTTTCATTTTGAAGGACCATCTTGTTTTTGTCTTTCACATTTTCCATATGCTCTCTTCTTCATCTATTTTATTTTCTTCACTCACGACCACCTCACTCTCACTCTCATCACATTGAGTTCTTGCTATCCTTCATCTTGTTTCTTCAAGATCTTTTTTATCTCTTCATCGTGTTACTAAAAACCTAACCTATTCACCTTTGAAGAGTTGATGATCGTATGAGCTTGGAAAGCTAGGGTTTATGTGATTTTGAAAAAGCTTGGAGTTTTATCAAGTAAGTTGTACATTAATCTTCATGGGTTGTTTAAATATAAAAATATGTGATACTTTTATGTATAAGATGAATGCAGGAAAATGATGAATGAATGTGTATGTTGTGTTCTATTTTTAAGAGCACGAAAACCATGGATTATAAGTTGTTATATAGATGAAATAGATTGGGATTTAAGGTATAATGAAGGTGAAATTTATGCTTAAAAAATTTGTTTGAGAAATGTTCTTAAAATGAGAAGAAATAAGATTTATCTATGATGGTATGTGATGAAGATTATGTTCTGTTTTTGTATGATTGATAAACATTGGTTCATGGTTGTTATTGAGTTAAAAATTAAGGTGATAATGAAGAGGAAATGATGTAAAGTTGATGAAATATGCATAAGATGGCTTGAATGTAACATATAGGAGTAAAAAAATCTAGAAAAGTGAAAAAAGAATTGTTGGAATATGTTAGTTGTAGTGTTTTCACGGAACATGCATCTGTATTTTAGTCATATCTTGATCTATACATATCTAAATGAGATGATTTTAATTTTATATTAAAATAGAGATGGATGTCTATAATTTTTATGAAGGAATTGAAATTGAATTCTATCTCTAAAGGTTTCTAAATTTATCTTGAAATTAAGTACAGTGTGTTGTCATGGCGTGAGAACAGTCTGTAGTATTTTAAGTATAACTTGCCGAATAATGAACTAAACTGCATGAAATTGATGTCGTTAGAAACTTAAGACACATAGGAACATTTTTTTAGAATAATATATTACCTAAATATCTCATTTTATTTAACAAAAGGGATCACCAAATAGTTGCACGATCGTGTTTTTTTATCATTAAGTGGTTGCATGATCATACACAAGCACGATCATGCACTGCTATCTTCCCACCTTACCTTGGTGTTTTTGGATTTAATTGAGGTTTGAAATGAACCTAGATGGTTGATAAAGTAAGTGGTTAAGTGATCAATAAGTTTAGGATGTTGATTGACATTAGAATTGAAGAATGGATTGACTTGATATAAATGTATCTCAATTTAGAAGTTATGAGTTATTAATGATGTAAAAGTATCTTTATGAATAATATGAATTAGGTATAAATGAATGAATGAGAATTATGAAATTGCAACGATGTATAATGCTAGGAAAGGATTGGTAATTGTATGCTTGAGAATAGATGATTGATAAACTGAGGATAATCAAGTTTCACATGATATGGTATATGGATGATCATAAGATGTGAATTAAGGAAATATACCTAGATACATATATATATGATTGAGTATTTATGTAAATGTGCAAATTAGTAACGTATAAATATGTATGTATTGCATGATATAAAAAAGCAATTAGAGCAACAACATCTAGATATTGCCAGGACGTCAAGGTAATAGCTATCTGGAGCATACTATGAATAACCTAGATGGTCTCACATTGATTTATTATTTTGTTCAAATTCTGAATTGAATTATTATGTAATATGAATGTGTTAATTATGAAAATTGAATGTTCGAGGCATTTGATGCATGAATAATAAATTGGAAATGCTTATTGCATGTGAATTGGACAAAATATGTGATACTCAACTTAATTGTTGAATGTCGGACCAAGGTTCAATGGTGAATGTAAATGTAATTGTGAATGTGAATGCAAAAGAAAACTGAGCACAAGGGGATGATTGAATAAATATGATGCATTTCACCACATGAATGTATGATAACATAAAAACAATTATAACCCGAGTAGTCAGCGGAAAAGATCTTAAAGCTCAAAATGTGGTAAGAGCCTCTGGCTCACTATGTATAATGAGCCTTGTATTCCTAACAGATAAGGGACAATTATTAATGAGCCCAGTATCTATAATATATACGGGACAGTAGAAGAGGCACTTGGTCACAACAAAGTAATTAATGAAAGCGAGTCTCATGAACATTGCACATACAATTTAATATGCACTATATGAATGATTGAATTGAATTATATAAACCGTTATGAATATAAATGGTGAATAAGTGAACCAAGTGTTATATAGTGCTTTTTGATAATTGGTGAAAGATGTGCATTATATGATGACATAAATTGTTTGTGAACTTGAAACATGAACTGTATATGTTATATGTTATGAGTGAGCCATCGATGATGGCTAAGCTCACTAAGTTCACAAAACTCATCAAAATTGTAACGCTGACTTTGAAGGTGCGAGAGAGTGGGCTTAGCTTCTAAGACAGCTTAGAAGAGATCTAGTACTGCTTTCGGATAGAAGAAATAGCTCAAAAGTTGGTCAGTTGAGATTGAAGGATTTAGATAGAATTTTGTATAGTTCCTCATTTATGTAGCATGTAGCATATTTTTGTAATAGAGCTAGAGACTTCGATAGCTCTTCAATAGTGTATATAAGGACAAAGTATGTAATGCTACAATGTATATTCGATTTTATAAAATGAAAATGAGCAAGTGTATGGTAGGCGCATTTATTACATGGATTTTACATGCATTTACCTGTATCTAACAAACCATGGGTGGATTTTTCTATAGATTTTATGAAGGTTTTGCATAAGTCAAAGAAAAGTAAGGATTATATATTTGTGGTAGTTAATAGGTTCTCTAAGATCATATATTTTATTCCTTTTTATAAAACTAATGATGCAACCAATGTTATTAAGTTTTTCTTTAGGAAAGTAGTGAGACTATATGGATTTCCTAAGAGTGTAGTGAGTGATCAGGATAATAAGTTCTTTAGCTATTTTTAGAGAGTATTATGGGGTAAATTAAGAACAAATTTACTATTTTCTACTACTTGTTGTTGGGATCCAATCCGGAGACCGGATCTCAACCGGAAAAGCAGAAACGGAAGAAGCGGAGAACAAAGCAAAACGTCAAACGAAAGCAAAAGCAAATCGAAATCGAATACGAAAACGAACGAATATGAATCAAATCAAAGCAAAGAAACGAAACATAAGGCGAAATCAAATTAGATACGAATCGAATCACAAATCGGAAGTGAATGACTCGAAAGCGAAAATATAAATCGGAAGACAAAGCGAACGAAAGCGAAACCCTATCTCGGAACACAATTATCGAAGAAAATGTCGCGTTGGATACCTTAGACTTAAACTATCCAAAATTCGGTATAATTTCTTTTTTCTTTCATAACCATCTTTATTCAAACACATGAAAATCCATACAATTTCCCTTTTCTTGGAAATTATCCTCAATCAATTTCTCAAATCATAACAAACTTCTTATGCATGC
>JANZLF010000006.1:30445017-30462353 GCA_026546835.1 Erythroxylum foetidum | reverse complement strand
TTTAGAAGAAAAGGACAAAAGAAGGATAAGACAAAAACATGTAATAGGATTTATCAAGAAACCCTAATGAAATTTGATCTATTCAATTCTAATGGCCCTAATTCTCAATCCAAAATAATATATCCAATATTGCAGTGCTAATGGACAGCAATTTTCACTGCCAAAAATCAACCGGTTCGCCACTTGGCAATTTTTCGGTCCAGAAATTTTCTCCGAAAAAGTCCAGAAAAATTCCTAAAATTCCCTGAAAATATAAAACACATAACAATCCACTCCAATTAAATTTCCAAGCCCATAAACCACATTTTCCAAAATAAAATCCTATTTAGGCACAATACCGGGAATGTCATGAATGCATGTACAGTTATTTTTTATGTGCAAAAATTCACTGTTCACAAATACCAGTATGCATGAACATTCCTAATTAGTCCAATCACTCTTATCCTTTGCTAAAACTACTATTCTACCATTCTTGTCGAGGGTGGGATGTTACAGAAAAGGTGCTTAGCCAAGCATTGCTTCGGGAGAACTCACAACCAAAAACCTACCAGAAGCATCCATGGTAGCAACTGTTGATGAAGAAACTGATGATGAAAATGGAGGAGAGTGATGAATGATGTTCAAAGTTGAGAGAGAGTTAAGTGTATGTTCTGTCTATATGTATGTCTCTGTCGACTATTAACCTAATTTGGTATGTTTTTAAAGGAAATATGATTTGGGTCGGGTTGCACAGTGGTTAAATTTTTCAAAAATAGTTCAGGTTTTCGAAGGTTCACCGCGACAAACTTTTCCCGAAAGGTTTTGCTTCATTGCTGGTTCCTTCATCGCGACAAAAGAGTTAATTTTTGCCACAGCGAACTTTTCTCGAAAGTTCAACCTAGATTCCTTCGTATTTAGCCGCAGCGATAGATCCCTTTTGCCACGACAAACTTCCTGTTGCATCTGTTCTCTTGTGACTTCACTTCAGCCTTCTTTGACTCTACACCTTCTTCTTGAGTCTCTTACAATGAACAATGGTAGTTTGTAGTATCAATTGCTCTCAGAAAATTAATTAGTGCAATTAATACTAATTTGTGACAATTTTTACTCTCAAACTACATAAAATAAAGGTACACACTCAAGAGTCAATTTAAGCATAAAATCCAGAAATAAGTGTCAAAAAGTATAGTAAAAGTCATAAAAATGTTGCAAATTTATATAATAAAATTGGGCTCAATTAGAAAACCTCAAATTGGGTTATTATTAGACGGTTTGAAAGAGAACTTCTAGATCTACTACTTTCATGAAGACTTTGAAGTGAAATTCAATCATCTATAGGGTCAAAAATGAGTCCAGACGATAGGATCAGATGAACAGTGCATCAGACGATATGACGTCATCACCAAACGATACGACGTCACTAGACGATATGTCCTCACAAGACGAAGTGTTCTCACTAGACGATACATCCTCACCAGACAACACGTCATCACCAGACGATACGTCAACACCAAACGATGCGTCCTCGCCAGACGACACATCATCACTAGACGATATGTCCTATACTCCTAAGCATCTACACTTATAAGGATCATAACTTTTGAATCTGATATCCAAAAATTTCATGCTTTATAGCGTTATAAAGCTAGAAAGACAAGCTACAACTTCCATGAAGACAACTTGTCAAATTCATCCTAAATCAATCCAGATTTTTTCCTAAAATCAGAATACAAATTTTTCCCTTATAGAAGACTTGAAATTTTGTACTATGAAAACTTGGAATGTTCTCAATATAACCATTTAGCTACCGAAATGATTTCATTAAACTCTCAAATCTTAACTTATTTGTCTCATCACCTTTAACTACATCTAATCAGTTATAACTCCTATCTACCTTTCCATAGTATCTCACTTATGCATACATACCTACATACATACATATATATATATATATATATATATATAGATCAATGATTTATGTTCCAAAATCATTAACTCAAGTTGATTGCTTCTTCACGTATATTTAATTTCAACTCATATCATCCATGCACTATTCACACTTCATTAACTTCAAAAGAATAAAGTTTTTACAACGCTTTAGTGGGTATTTTGAGCCACCTTATATCATAATCCAAAAATACCAACTTTACAAGAACAATAATTTCTCAAAATGCAACTAAAGCCTTGTTTTACATGATCTAACTTCAAAAGAACAAAATATGAAAATTAGACTGATGCCTTGACTCTCAACTCGATCACTCGATATCTTATTCATCGCCTAAAGATGGCAAGGAATGGGGGTGAGCTTAAAGCTCGTGGGTAACAGTTTTATAATCGGTAACAAGCAAAAACCCTTGAAAGCCCTCATGATCATAACAAATTTTCATGAAAATTCGTACATCATAAATTGTTCAACTTGCATAAGTCAAACAATCATCAAACTTGTCAACAAATGTAAACACATAAGCACATCATAATGGTTTGGGCAGATCCATAAACATGACGAACTACATAATTCCACACAATGGCCCTGTGTAGTTGTAAACCTGAGGGAGTCCATGAAGGAGCTCCGTGCCACTAGCGGGCAGGCGAGAGAAGCTTTTAACTTGATCAATGTGCACGTGACATTCTTGAATGGACTACGTCAAACCCACATAACATGTAATTCATGAACGGAAAACAGTTTCCTAATTTGCAGATTTTTGGAAACTTGATTTCATATACTTGGTATCCTTTCAAAATCATTTCCATTTTTTTCATAGTTCATCCACAGTATTCATACACACAACATGTAGCACTTTCTCAAAGCTTTTAAAGAGTAATAAATGCACATTTACAAGTAGTTGAAAACATTTATTTCTTTAAGAAACATTGATGTCTTATTATTCAATTATAAAAATGTAACCCACCTTAGTCTCCTTGCTTGAAAACTTGCTCAAGGATGTCTCTCCTCTTGCTCCTCTTGCCTCTCTTGCCTCCCTTCAACACTAGAAAGAATCCCCATTCAAAAATGAACTCCAATTGGAAAACCCAAAGAAATCTAAGCATGTAATTGATCCTAGAATACTTATACCCATGCATTTTTTAAGCTCTTTGAACCAAATCCCTTCCAAAAATCCAAATATTAAAACACCAACTTACCTTGAATCTTCACCAAACAATGGGTTTCTTAGCTCTAATTGAAGCTTTAACCTTCCTCTTTCTTTTTCCCTTCTTGCTCAACCCCAAAATCCCTTTTGAAGATTAAGAAAAATTGAAACCTAGACTACCTCCCTTCTTTTCTCTTCTTTCTCTCTTTTTTGGTGTTTCTCTCTCTTCTCTCTTTTCTCAATCATGTTTCTAGCTTCTTCCAAATGCAAGACAACAAATTTGTTTCTCCCCTTTTATACCCTTCCTTCAATGCCTTAAGACTTTACAACTTAAGTGATGTTCCAACAATGCCCCTCGTACAATCTTACCACCTAACACTTTAATTCAATTAACCTATGTCATATAATGTCACTCACATTAACATGCTAATTAATTCCAACACAAATTAATCTAGCAAGACCCCAAAATTAATCTAATCATGCTTATTCATCAAGAAAAAAAATTTGGTGGCCAACATGTTGAATAAGAAGTCACAATAAGATTGGTGAATTTGAAGGGATATAGCAACCTTAAGTGTTTAATAAGGGGCAGGATAGCAGATATAATCCAATAACTCAAACAAAGGTTGATGATAAGAATGATGATTTAAATTTTGATGATGTTGACCTCACATTTGAGATGGAAGGGAACATGCTTAGATTCTAAACCCTCGTAGAGTATATATAAGATTAATTCTCAATCCTCTAAAAGAGACATTAATTATTTTCATTTTTTTGTTCACCTGACTCAAACTAAGGTTAAAGAAGACTTACATAAAAGCATGGCCTCCAACATTGTCATATACCATCATATGCAATTTAAACAGTTAAGTTTTAGGCAAAAGTCTCTAATATAGGCATGTTATTGACAATGTATAGCTTCAACAAAAGTTATAAATGGATATATGTTCTCATCTCAGGTGCATCCTAAACTATGTCTATCTCATAAAAGTTATAAAAGAATCCATGATCTAAGCAATGACCACGTCCAAGACTATATCTACTGGCATTGTATTTTTTTTATTTAGCAAAATGATGTTATATGTTATATTTATATGGAAACTTAATTTTTATTCAAGTACCTAAGGAATGTTTCTTTTAAATTTGGAGAAGTTTTTTATATCTTTATTTATTGATACCTATCAGTGTTTTTTTTTCTTGTTCTTCTGTGAACTTTAAACTTGTCAAAGAACTATTTATTTATGAAATTCAATTACTTAATGAATTTGGTTCTTGATTCCTTATAATCATAAATCAAATCTCTTTATATATGTCTAATTTATCTTTCTTAAGTTTTGTTTAAATTTGATGCAGGTTAGACTTAAAAGAGGACTTGAGTTATATGGAGTCATTGTTTTAGATTATAAACCATACAGAGTAGGTGCTAAGGAGTAGAATTACCCCTTATGTTAAAATGGTTTGGGAAAATCATTATATGTGAGAGGCTACTTGGGAGATGGAGGAGGAGATGAGAAGCAACAATCTTTAACTATTTAATATTCCAGGTAAGCTGAGTTTTGAAGACAAAACTTAGTTTAAAAGGGAAGGATATAAGACCTTCAAATTTTCTTGTTTTTGTTTGTACATTTCTTGATTTTTATTTTATTGGTCTTCATTGAATTATAGAGTTTATTTAATTATTAGGATGGTATAATATGTTATTAATTGAACCTAAATAGAAAAGTATGATCAAGAGGCATATATGTTCAATGTGATAATGAAATTGAATACTATTTGGTCTTTAAAGTATAAATTTTGACAGAAACATTTTTTAGCTAATTCAAAATGTCATGAAAATTTAATTAAAAAATCTACATTTTATAAGAAGACATCAATAGCTAATATCAAACTCAAATAGAAGAATTTTATGAAAGAAGAGTGTGGATTCATTTTATTGTCTCCTAAAAAATGTTATGGAAATATAAGAGATTCCATTCAATTAATAAAAAGAAACATAGGATTAATTCATCTTTATCAATTAACTAATGTGCCTTACTCTTTGATTAATGACAGGCATCATGAAGCACTGTTCCACCAATGTCTCTCATCAGTCAACTAGTATATTCAAAGATGCCTTTTAAGGATCAGTTTTTAAGGTAATATTCATCATTTATATGGGAAGTAAACCCTATAAAATGGGGAAAAAAACAACAAGAAAGGTTTGAGAGGAAATTTGAAGGGTAGGGAAGGTGATTCCAGTAATATTTACTAGTATTTACAAGATTTATTAAACATTTGAATAATTTTTAAGTATAGAAAAAGGGATTTAATGTATATTTATATGAAAATTTGGAATTATATGAAATTAAGATTTTTAGGATTATTATTTTTTATTTTTATTAAATATTTTATTATGTGTTAATTAATTATTTTCATCTTTGTTTTTCATTTTAAGGTAGATTAGTGAACAAGCTTAATTTGAGATATTTAACATAATTAGATTTTTCAAATTATTAATTCAAAGGTTTAGATTTATGTTAATTATGTAACACATCACTACTATAGAGCATATACCCGAACATCCAGAAGACATTCAAGAACATACCCTATGATATTGGAATGTTAGAGCAATCGTATTCACTATTATGGAATCATACAAAACATAAGTGATCATAAGTTTAACATTTCTCATTTCATTTCACAAACATCATTTACATTGTCATTACATCTCATAATCCATATATGTACATTACAAAAGCATCTAAGAGTTTACTATTCTTTACAAAATATCTAACATGAAATGAGATGTTAACATAAACAATATATTTAAACTCCTCAGACATCAATTGACTAGACATTTGAGTCATTTTTTATTCTAAAATTAACAATACTAGACTTCTACTAGATTACCTTAGCAGCTAGGTCTCCTCAATACCTAAACAAAAACATTGCAATTTTAATGAGTTTTGCGAATTTGGTGAGTGAACCATCATCGATGTGCTCACTCGAGTCAAAACACAACATCACAAGTATATCACATTAGCTATAATCAATTCCCATACATTTTTGTACACCAAATCACACTATACATTATATCTCAACAAGCACGTTATAATACAAACATGTCATAAAATCTTTTCATAGCAATCCAATCTTTCACCTCAATCATTCATATCATCAACATGTATACAAGTATTGCAAATCACTATATCAACACAATTCAGTACTTGTTTTCACAATCATTCACATGTACACAAACATAGCATAACATTATATCATCTCAATTTAATCATTCTTTACAATTATTCATATGATATATGTAAAATATATATGCAATCTAAATGAGACTCCACTTTCATTTTATTTTGTTGTGACCGAGGGCCTATTTAATTGTCCCGTATCCATGGTGGATACTGGGCTCATTTTTGATACAATCTTGTACCCATCGTGGATACTGGGCTTATTAATTATTGAGCTTGTGGCTCTGTGTTCACATATATAAGCTTTAAGCTATTTTTCACGTTGATCACTCTGGTCACAACTTCTTTATCTATTTATGCATATCAATGTAATGAAAATGCATCAAATCACATATTATGCTATCAATAACTCTCATTTAGTGTGCATAATTATATAAAACATTCATCGGATCTAAGACTGACATTGAACATAAAGTTGAGAACGCAATTTCCATATTCACATTCAATTTGCAAACACTTCCAATACAATGCCAAATATCAAACTTCTTAGACCATCAACGTCTGAAATTAAAGCAATCATATCAGTAATAGTTCAATATCTAAAAATTAATTAAGAACAATTCAAAGTTAACTTATAGTATGCTCCAAATAGCTATTGCCTTGATAAGCCGACAGTGTCTGGAAGCTGTCGATCAATTTATTCTTCTAAATCATGTAACACACATATTTACACATTAATAACTTGTTTAATCAAATAAGTACTCAATCGTACACATGTATATGTGTTATGTTCATTGCATGCTCAATTGACTTTTCCTAAGTATGTATCTTTAATCACAAGTCTTGATCATTCAAATATTATAACTTGTACATAACTTGTTTTCAATTAGGCTATGCATTAACTAAGTTTGATTACTCCAAATTCATCCCAATTTCATCATAATAAACTTTCTATTATAACATGCCATAAAGAATAATCTTTTACTTACTTATCTAGCTCAAATCCCAGCTCAAAGATCAAGCTAATTCAATTCTCCATGCATGCAAAAATCATCACAAATTCAAGGTAAGAATTGAATGAATTTTGGCTTAGATCAAAGGCTATAACAAGAACAACTATGTTTTGATTCTTTACCTAACTTTATGAGGGTGAAAGCATGGATTATTGGTGTGGCAATTCGACACAAACATAGGCAAGATACAGGAATGTACAGGTAAGAGTGTTTCGGTGAAGTGAGAACAAAACTAATTTTACTCCTGTAAAAACTTAACACCTTAGATGATAGGTGTCTCCATAACCATGACATATGTCCCTAACCATGTTCTCCATTTTCCATGCATATTTATTGCCAAATGTCACCTAGTTATTAGTCTATTTGTCACTCTATGATCGATGCCATTTGTTAATTAATTAGCTATAATAAATGTCACCTATTTATCTATGCCAAATGTTACTCAATTATAGGCTTAATCATCCTAATTTTCCATGTGTCCACTTGTCTTAGGCATTTTTCTTAAACCAAATGTACATTTTAATTAATCAATTTTCCAATTGTACCTATTAATTCCAAATTTAGTAGTTGTAATCAATCAAACCAAAGTGCAACATATAAATAATACACAATTTATATTGTGATTATTTTAAACCTTTCATACCCTAGAATAAATCAATTGAGTGCATATATATTCTTTGCAATGTGTACTAAATCATAATTCTTGTGTGTATGCTATCATTATGCTTGTGAATGAAATGCAATTCATGAATTTTCAATGATATAGCTTCTATGTAATAGTCTAGGGTTTTAATCCCTCAATTTGAAAAAAAATGGCTATTACAAATTATGTATGTTAAGTAAGATTTAACAGTATATGGAGAATAATAAGCATTTGACTTGAGATTTTGGATGTCAATGAGCATCTATAACTGATTTATAATGAAATTGCATATAAATTTATATATAGTTAGGTGCCTCATATGCATGTTTAGTGTGTTGTATGAATGAAATATTATACGATTTTCTTGACATTGAAAGATGTAAGTTATGAAAGTGTATGTGATTTGATGATTTGTATTATTGGTCAGGGCTATTAAATGAAGTCAAAATGGGAATATGTTGTTAGAGTTAAAAATTTAAAAATAACAATCTTGTGAGCCCAAACCATTGTCTCATTTTTAGGATTACCAAATTAGGGTTGGAAGAAACAGTTATACTAGAAAAGGAAAGTTGCAGGGGAACAAGTGGAAGAGAAATGGAAAGTAAATTAGAGACAATCCAAAATTTAAATGTAAAAACTAAAAAAAGTTATGGTGTAAACCTTATAAAACAAGATAAGAATCTTAAATTGATAGTATTGTTAATATTTTATGCATAATTCATTAGAATCTAGTACTTATTTGAGGTTGGTAAAACTACTTATTTTGAAGGTTTAGTACAAAGAGTTATAAGGAGAGATGTGTGAGTAAACTTAACAAAGTGAGGCTTATTACTGTGGATATTAGAGACCTTATAGAAGGCAGTTTCTGAGAAAAGATTGAATGTAATTCTTTAAGAGCAATGACGAGAAAGTGGTACTATTTATTGATGCGATTCACTTCTTTTCTGATGCTAGTCAAAGTTCATGAGGGTTTAACTAATGCTTCTGTCATAAGCTTTGGTCATCTTTGTGGATGTTGGCCAGCTGCATTGATTTACAAGTTTGGAGTCTTTTGTTACTCTCCATTCTGGTGGGTAATCATGGATAATGAGGAGTCTAAAATTGGAGGTATGATTTCTGAAATTATTCCAGGCTCTACCAAAATTACTCAATAGTTGAAACAAATGACTAATGACCCATAATAGATTGTTTTCAATGATTTAACTCATTTTAGTGTTAGATATTTCCCTATATGGTGAACAACAATTAATTATAATTTTTAATTTTTTAATAACTTATCAGTTAAGTTACGTAATTTGATACTAATAAAGATATTAAAGTGGCCCAATAAATTATCCATATTAATGGGTTGAAGTTTAGAAGAAAAATGGACCTCAATCAGTATAGACTGGATCTATATTGAGTTCGTGATTAGGAGGCTCGATATGGATTCTATATAAAGAAGGTTAAGGTCTCTTATAATTGCTATAGCAAATCATGAAAATACGGATGCTTTGACTCATTCAGAGGCCCATGTATACAGAAAGCTACATAAAGGCTTTAATGCATCCCGATGAGCAGATTTCGTGAAGATGTTGATATATTCACGTTCTTTTCGACTTCCGAAAACTCATTTGAAGTTATAGAATTGAAATAAGGTATTTTTCATATTTTTCATTTATTTTCCTTTCACATTTGATTTGGGACACGTACTAAGGCTTATGATACGTGTGACATGTGGTATCAGAGAGGTGATGTGATTGGGAGGTTAAAACGAAGATTTTTTTATTTGTCTCCATAAGGTTCTTGAATAATTAACTTCCATTTTTTGAATTTTTTTCTTGCTTATTGTTACATGAAAGTGGTTTACATATGTTTAGCTTTAAAATTGAGTTGAAAATGAGCCTCAAAGCATGAAAATTAGGCCTAAATCTTGCCAAAAATTGTCATTTTTATGTGAGATGTCGAAGCACCATCGAGTCAACAGTGCGCAATAGCATAGGTGAGTTATTCATTTGGAGCGTTTGCGCACCTTTGCTCTATATACATGCACATGTGGGACACACTCACCCTTTAAAGGCACGTGCAACTGACATCATAGTGATGTCAACAGATGACTTATGCTGACCTCAACACATTATAACAAAAAAAAATAAAAAAAACTCAAAAATTTCATAATTCTAATAAAGACGCCTCTAGTTATTTTGGTTTATTTTTTGGGTCTAGGAATTTCATAAAATGAGTTTCTTCATTTTTTGGATTAATTACATTGGTAATTTCACTCTAGAAAAAGGAATTAAGACATTCTAAAGTTGTTTTTAGTGAATTTTCCCGCAGTGAACTTGCCATGAGTAAGATACATGAGGTTCTTGTATCTCGAATGGTCTATTCAGTGTTTAGTGACGCACGATAGTTGCTCTAATGGGATTTTTCACTATAAAAGTCTCAATAAAGTTTTCAAAAAATGTCTTCATCATAAGTATGTAAAGATGAGATTGTGCATTCAAGTTTTGCATTTATTGATGTTACATCTTCACATATGGCATGCCCATAAATAATGTGAGGATGACATAAAGATGTATCCATTGTGTTTTTAGACCTTTTGGGTACTAATGAGATTTTAGTCACCATAGTGACCTTTCGAGTCAGTAGTTTGAATTGTTCCACTTGCATGTTAGGGGATGTCTTTGGCTTTATGTTTGGTTATTTAGCCCATAGGTGTTGACCTTACATGAGATTTTGAGATGTCCATAAAGGCATTAAAAAGAGGAAAGTTATTGCTTGAATGATCTATTTACCCACATGTGGTAATGTCATGAGAGTTGATGGTTTGTACTTCGATCACTTTTATATGGAAGTTTAATTATATATATTATGTATTTAGCCCAAGCATGTTCCATAATATATGTGACTAGATTCTTGGTACAGATACTACTTAATGACTTTATGTAGCACTGTCATCCTACATTTGAACTAATCCCTACATTGTCATTTTGTAGTCACCTTTTTGTCAACAATATTTTTGTCACCCCCTGATCGGTTTCAATACGAAGAAGTGGATAGAGGATATATTGAATGCAATGGAGATGGTAGAAATTGATATGGCCATATGTATGGATAGGCCATGTCCACCTACATTAAGAAGCTCATAAGCTTATAAAGTAGCTTATATAGCTTGGGATTGGTCAAATAGAATGTGTTGCATGACCATTAAGAGATCCATACCTAACCATCTGCTAAGTGGACTTTTGGATACAAATATAGCAAAGGAGTTTCTTGATAATGTCTCTCAGAGGTACACAATCTCATCTAATGCTAAAAAAATGCCTTAATGAAAGAATTATTCTCCATGAGGTATACAAGAGAAGGGGGAGTGATGGAGTACATATTAAGAATGAACAATCTCCACAGTATACTAAAGATGCTAAATATTCCTCTTCTTGATGTTTTCATTGTTCACTAGACTTTGAGTGCGGTCCCTTTAGAGTTTAGTAATCTAGTGACAACATATTACTTACTGGATGAGGAATGGGACTTCAATGATTTGATGGCCCATTGTGTTACTGAGGAGGAGAAACTCAAAACTACTGCTCCTACAACCTTTGAAGCAATTAAAGGGAAGGCAAAGGTGAAACCTGCTAAGTTCAAAGGAAGAAAGTCTAAATCTTCTCCATATGTTGATGTTGGTCAATCCAGTGTTGGTAAAGGTCTTACGAATATAAATAAGACAGCAATATAAGGCCTATAATGAAAGACAGAAACCATCAGGTAACTCGTTAACTTATCAATTTATGAATCCAATTATGCTATAGCCAAATCCGACTTTTCGTGGTTAGATGGTGGAGCATCTAATTGAGTTGCCTCCACAATGTAGGGATTTATATACAGGAGAAAGCCAACAAAAGAGGACCAAAAGTTGATGGTTATCAATAATGAAAAAGTGAATGTAATATCTACAGGGAATGTGTGTTATAAACCTTCCTACAAGGTTTAGTTTGGTTTTACATGACACATTGTATATTTGAACTTTGTACCAATTTTGGACAAATAAGGTAATAGTTTTGTTTTTAATGTTTATGTTGTGTAGTTATCGTTTAATACAAAACATATTGGTATAACTTTCTTATTATATGGTTTATATAGAATGTGTTTAACCCCAATCAGATATATACTACATCATATCTTACTGAACAAGTCATGAATAAGAACAACCTTGATAAAGAATAATTCATACATGTTGTGGCATAAAAGTTAAGTTACATTTTCAGAGCTATGGTTGAGAGATTGATTAAGGATAACATTCTTACAACTTTGAATTTTGATGATTTGGAAACATATGCTTGACCATTGGAGGGGTAAGTTGACTAAAATAAGAAAAAGGGGGGTCAACTCGTGCTTCTAGCTTGTTGGGTTTGACATAGACGGATATTAGTAGATATTATATAGTTGCATTATGCAATTTTAGACATATTCTGACATTTATTAATGATTAATCCTGTTATATTTTATGTGTTGTTGGCCAAAGGAAAGTTTAAAGTTCTTGATGAGTTCAAAATCTTTAAGACTGAAGGTTGAGGACCAATTGGGAAAATTCATAAAGATTGTCAGATTTGAACATATAGGAGAATATTATGGCAAACAAGGATTTTAGGACATGAGAGGTCCATTTGCCAGATATATGAAATCGGTTGAAATAGTGACTCAGTTTACTATGTCGGGTAGTCTTGAGCAAAATGATGAGTTGTTAAAAGGTGTAATTGTACCCTAAATGACATGAAGAAGTCAATGCAGATAAGACTAATCTACCTAACTACCTAGAAATGGTATAAACCCAGCCTTGCACACATTCATATATGGAGCTGCCCTACTAAGTTGAGTTTATATAATCCTTATGAAGGTAAATTGAAAGCTCGTTATGCTCATTGGTATTCATTTAGATATCCCAATCACTTTAAAAGCTACAGATTTTACTGTTGAAAAAGGATAAGCTAGAATAGTAGAATCATAAACAACTAGGTTTTGAAATACAGTGTCTATGATGATGGTGGAGCCTTTGACCCTTTAAATGATAGTAGCTCAGATACTACAATTATTACATATCTGCCACTCATACAGCCAATTCTAGTGGATCTAGGTCTTAGTACCATTCTTGTGTAGGAATAGAAACCTATACATGTTCAAGTAGAGGTTTCTAGGGTACAAGAATCAATACAGTTGCTTAAATTCACTAGAGTGAGATGACCTGCTATCTTATCTATTTTTATAGTCTATTTGGTGAACAAGACTATGATATTAGATATGTTACGGATCCAGTTACTTTTATAGAAGTTATTTCTAGACTAAATGAAAATTTGTGGTGGGATGCAATAAATGATGAGATGCAATCCATAAAGCATAATAAGGTCTAGGAGCTAGTTGATTTGTTGCAGAATTGCAAACTCGTTAGTTGTAAATAAGTTTCAAATACAATAGGACTCAGGATAAAGTTCAACAATTTAGGGCTAGCTCAATTTCCAGAAGGTTCACTCAAAGATAAAGGCTTCACTTTTGTTATCTTTTCTCCCATATCCTTAAAGGATACATTTTGAGTGATTATGGTAATTATCGCTCATGATGATATAAAGTAACATCAGATGGTTGTCAAAACTATTTTTTTTAAATAAAGACCTTTATAAAAAGATCTATATGGTACAACCTAAAGTATTTCAAGATCTAAATAGAACTAACATGGTTTGTAAGTTAAGCAAATCAATACATGGTTTACAACAAACCTCTTAAAAGTGATACCTTAAGGTTGATGAGGTTTGACCTCTTTAGGCTTTGTGGAAAATAAAGTGGAGTGATGCTTGTACTATAAGGTCAGGCGGAGAGAGGTTATCTTCCTATTGTTGTACGTGGATGATATATTGCTCACATTGAATGACTTGACCATGTTGCAAGAGGTTAAGCAACTTTTGGCCAAGCATTTTGACATGAAGGGCCTTGGTGAAGCATCTTTTGTCCTAGGTATGTAGATTCACTAGGACAAATCTCAGCACTCATTAGGCCTCTCAAAGAAGGCATACATTAAGGGAGTGCTAAAAAGGTTTCATATAGCTAACTGTAAACCTGTTGTAGCATCAATCTCTCATAGCGAGAGATTATCTTTAGCACAGTGTGCAAAGAATAAAGCAAAGGAAGAGGCTATGAGGAATGTTCCATATCCTAATGCGTTTGGTAGCTTGAGGTATGCCTAGGTATGTACTAGGCCAAACATTGCATTTATTGTTAGATGATTAGGTTAATAGCTAACTAACCTAGGTATAAATCATTGGAATGTAGCCAAGCGAGTGTTGAGATACTTAAACTAAGGATTATATATTGACTTATAGAAAAATCAACAATCTAAATCTCATAGGGAATCTAGATTCAGATTTTAGCTATGTGTCCAGAAGGGAGGAAGTCCATATTAGGATAAAACTTTAATTTTGCAAATGGTACAATGTCGTGGAAAAGTGTCAAGTATACACAGTTGACTTCCTCTATCATGCATACCGAGTGCATGCTATAAGGCTGCTTTATAGGCAATTTGACTCAAAAACTTGATTTTTGAGTTATCTGTGATTGATTTAGTGGCTAGACTTATTCGATTGTATTGTGATAATCTTGCTGTTGTGTTGTTTAAGAACAACAATAAGAATATCATAAGGTCTTAGCATTTGGAGGTCAAATAGTTAACCATAAATGAGTTGATACAGAAAGGTGACATTAAGGTGGAGCATTTGAGGACTGACGAAATGTTAACTGATCTTTTAACTAATGGACTTCACCCACACATGTTTAAGAAACATGTATACAATATAGTGTTTTGAAATCCTTAGACACTATTAATAAGGGATCATTGAGTTTACTCCGTGTATGCTTGTACAATTTGTTGTATTATAATAGTATGGTGGTTTATCAATAAAAATGATCATTGTTTATCCCCATTACTACGTGTTATCATACATGGTCATAATATATGTAAAATTCTTAAGATTTATATCAATCTTAAGCATTTTATAGATTATTGAGCATATATTTGGATTGACCTTGAGCTTATGTCATAAGGACACATACAGTTTAAAAGGATATCCATAAATTTTAAACATGACACAGGGGGATATAAGTATTTAATCTCATAAAGATACTTTGGTGCAATTTAGCATTCATTTAGAGAACATAAAAGTTTTTTCTAATGCAATTTCGCATTCAATACGAGAAAACAAGTTTTCTTTAATGCAGTTTAGTATAAAGTTTAGATAAATTGATACCTAAAATAGAAAGATGTTTCATTTCAAATCATATCGCTATCATATGAGTTTGTTACACTCCATTTTCTCATTTATGTTAGTGAGGTATTAGACATTTGTGATTATATTAGACCTATGTCACACATGACACATAAGTTTAATATCTTTCAGTATAGAAAGCCTTGCAGGACATAATGATAGATTTTCGCTATTTTTGGATCAAATATTTTGTTTTTAAACCTAGTCAACTAATTCAATTGTGTGGCTTAACTGAATTTTAAGTTGTTTTTAAACTTGAGTCAATACTGTAATTAATTGTTGTCTAAGGGGGAGAATGTTAGATATTTTTCCTATATGGTGGACAACAATTAATTGTAATTTTTTATAATAAATTAACTCAATAAATGATCTGAATTAATTGGGTGAAGTCTAGGAAAAAAATGAACCTCAATCAGTATAAACCAGACCCATATTGAGCCTATGATGAGGAGGGCCAATATGGATGCTATATAAAGAAGGCTAAGGTCTCTTGTAGCTACTGTAACAAATCGTGAATGTAATGATACTTTGATCTATTCAGAGGTTAACTTGTAGAGAAAGCTACAGAAAGGCTTTAATGCGTCCCGATGAGTAGATTACATGGAGGTGTCAATAGATTCGCACTTGTTTCGGCTTTTGGAAGCTTGTTTGAAGTTATGAAACTAAAATCAAGTATTTTCCACATTTTTTCACTTATTTTCCTTTTACGTTCGATCTGGGACACATACTAAGACTTATGATACGAGTGATATTTACATCACAACATCAAAGACATCACACTTCATCATAATGTGAGTGTTTACTCTTTGTCCCTTAGTTGATATCTAGAATATTTGATGTTGCTTGTGTTTTTCTTCCTATAATTTTCTATGAAAGACAGCAAATGGTGCTTGGAAGATGATAGCTTCAGTTTTGCCCTTTTAGACTCTAGTCTGATGCTTTCAATTCCTTTTTCTTCCAAATAAATGTGATAGCTTCATGCCTCGTGAAAACCTATCTGATTCTTGTGTTGGGCCCCAAATTCTTTCTAATTTATGTTATTAAGTATGAATTGTCATAATTGTGTGTTTATGCCTTAGTTTGATTTAATTAGGAGCATTAGTGGATAATTGAGGCTTATTTGAGTTTAATGTGGTTTAAATAGGATTTAAAGGGGAAAAGTCTATGAGGGCATTTTTGGAAGATTACTTAAGTTGGATAGGTTAAGGCTTTGCATAGGAGGGTATTTTGGTCATTGTCCATTCCTTTACGTTTAAAAGAAAGAATTAGAAAGAAAGAAGGAAAAGTAAGAAAATAAAAGAAGAAGGAAGAGTTATCGTGGGTGAGGAAGAAGAGAAGAGAAATTAGGGTTTTTGATTCCTAGGGTTTTCGACAGAGTTTAAAGCTTATTCCTGGTAAGTTAGCTTCTTTCCATCTTGTTTTGATTGGATTAAACCTTAGAATAGTTTGGTATTGTGTTAGAATCGGTGGTTTAGGGATTTTCGGAAAAACTAGGTGAAATCCTTGGGTTGATGAGTTTGTGACTGTTTTTAAGGTGTTAATGGGTTAGTAATGTAGCATGGGACTTGAATAAAGGTTTAAATGTGTTTCATTTGCAAAAGGGAAGGATTGAAGTGGGAAAATGCTGGAAAAATCAGGTTCGAAGACATTCTTCAGACCCACATATCACGACGTGCGAATTTGTGTTCATCGCGACGTACGAATTTGTGTTTGTCGCAATGAGCGTGGTATTTTGGGCATATATTTTGCTATTGAAGTTCTAATGAGACGATTTTGGATTCGTTGTGAAATAGAGATAGAGGGCTACAAGTTTTATGAAGGAAAGAAGTTTGGAATTTGCCTCTAAAGATTCAGGAATTTAGTTGGAAGTCGAATGTAGACTTTTAGTGCTTTTACTTTTAATTTTCAAGCTTTTTGAATATTTCTGTTGAATATTATTTGAATGGGAACTTGGTTTGTTCTAGGAAACCAAGCTGACCTGATCCAATCGCGAGAGGAAGGACAACAGTGAGTTGGATTCTCGAGAGATATTAGGTGGGTAATATATTTATGGTTGTTGTGTGTATAGGCAAAATGTGTATGCTTGCTTGCATGTGTGTGACACTGCTTGTGTTGAATTATGAGAAATATTGCAAATGCATTGT
>JANZLF010000006.1:30426415-30439536 GCA_026546835.1 Erythroxylum foetidum | reverse complement strand
TTCTTTGTAAGTTATTACCAAATGGTATTAAGCTTAAGATACCACTGCCTTGAAGCTTATTTCAACCTATAAATTGACTTATAGAGCTTATAAACTATGTTTACTATCTTAACTACATCAAAACTAGTAGATTGAACTATGTAAGTGTCTTCACTTAAATCTCCATTTAAGAAGGTCATTCTCACATCCATTTGATGAAGTTTTAAGTTAAAATGAGTCATAATTTCTATGATGATCTGTAAAGATTCCTAAAAAATTGGAGAGAAGGTCTCTTTACAATCAATACCTTCTCCTTACAATCAATACCTTCTTATTAGCTATAGCATTTAGCTACTAGCCTTACTTTATACCTCTTCATTTGAGCTCTAGTACCACGCCTGGTCTTGAATACTCATTTACATTCAATAGGCCTACAACCTTTTAATGACTCACCAAGCTCCACATTTCATTCTAATTTTATCTTATTATATATAGAAACTATTCAAAAATTAGATTGACGACTTCATTATAGGTAGTTAGATCTAAGGAGCATCAGTGTCATATTCATGCTCTTGCAAGTATATAATGTACTCATCAAGGATTGTAGGTCTCTAAATGCTTCTTAATCTCCTTAAACATGTATCTTTTATGACTACTTCTTAATCTCCTTAAATAAGTATCTTTTATGAAAACATCTAAAGCCTCTTGTGCTACATTCTTAACGAGTTCATTATGAATGGCTACTAGGTACTAATCAACCATAGGACTAACTATTAGAGTAGAATTAATAGGAACAAGGACAATGATTAGTGTTCCCTAACTATAATTCCATAGCCTATAGCTTATACCAGTGTTATCCTCAAAATAGATAGTCCAATAAGATTCAATAACCCTGGATATAGATGGTAGACAATAAAACCTGAAACCTCTTGATCTCATACAATAACCAATAAATTATCTATCATAGGTTCAAGTTTCTTATATTGCAAATTATAGGGTTCTCACCTTTGCTTTACAACCCCAAATATAAAAGTTTTGTAAACTGGTTTCTTATATGATCACAACTCGTAAGGAGCCTTTGGAATTAACTTATTGGATACATGATTCAAAATACAAGATACAGTTCTTAAAGTATCACCTTATAAGAACTCTAGTAAGGAAAAGTTCTCCAATATACATTGCACTATATCAAGAAGTGTACGCTTTCTTCTTTCTACGACTTTATTTTACTAAAGTGTATTAGGCTTTATATATTGAGTTTTATTTTCACACTCCTATAAATACCTTTACAAAAATTCTACAATTGCATCTTGTATCATCATACTCATCACCTCTCTCAGAATGAACCACTTTGATCATTTTCCCTTATTAAAGTTCCACTTTTCCTTTGAAGGCTTTATCCAAAGAATCACACTTTTCACGAATGAGCTTAACAAAACTGTAATGAAAAAAGTCATCAATGAAAGTGATGAGTTACTTATATCCACCCAAAAATTGGAAGAATAAAAAGCCACAAATAACTGCATGGATTAACCTAAGTAGTTTTATGCACATATCAACTTTATTATTATTATTTTGACTGCCAAGTTTTCTTTTATATAGTTAATATAAATAAGAAAGTATGAAAAATCAAGATCCTATAGATTCCTTCTTCTCTAGAGTGTAAAATCTGCCACCATCATCTTTAAACACAAGATAATCTGCAACTAAAATGCCAGTGTACATTAAACATATGGAACAAAATACATAAGTTACTCAGTATTTGGAAAATAACTAGCTCATAGAATGAGCTAATTCACTGGAGAGAAAACTTCAAAATGACAAACAAAGCAGTCTACAAATCAAGATCAGCTTTTCAAACACAATATATTACATATAGCAAGAAAGGAACTTCATAATTTTCAAGAAGAATGAGAAAAGCAAAGAGACACTTTTCAAAAAAAATATAAACGTAGTGAAGACTTTTAATGTGAGCTAGACAACTAACGAAAAAGTTATCCATAAAGATGAAGGAAAGATGGCTAATGTGTTGATTTTCCAAAATCCTTGTAATCAAGAAGCTCATTCTTCATTTCTTTTGTAACTTAGTTTACTTTGAAACATGACAAGGTTACATAACTTCTTTTGAATATATATATCACTTAACTTTCAAAAAACAAAGATGCTATAGATTCCCCTCTTTTATCAACCTTTCTATTCAATATTTCAAAATATGACCCAGTTTTTTATATCTTAGAATGGAAGATTTTTATTTAACCTTAAGCTTTTTTGGTAGCAACAATATTAAGAGAAGAAGAAGAAGTAAGAAGGGACACATCCACCAAATCAAGCTTATAAATATTTCCATATAAAATTCTATTTCAATAAAAAAAAAGTTATGGTACAAAGTCACTTTTTTGTATCTAAAAGGAAAAATACAACCAATCCTGTCTAAAACAAATATAGAAACTAAATTCCTCTTAATTGAAGGTATGCATGTAACTTTATCTAACTTTAAAAATGATCTTATGGTAATTTTTTATTAACTTTGGTTCATGTACTGTCTCCTATATATACATGTTGCTCCACACTAGTTAGCCTCTTTCTATCTGTCATCTCTTTTCTCTTTTAGTCTAGCCTTAAGCCTATTGAAGTCTACCTTCTTATGCTAATAATTTTAGTAATAATCACATTTTCTTTTGAAGCCCTCATTTTTGGGAGAATTGGAATCTAGGGTTGATCTTTGCTCATTCCTTTTATTATCTATATTCTATTCTTGATAAAGGTTATTACTATTTGCACTCTTTGAGGCTTCATTTTCTGACTATTATAATTCGTGTTTGTAGTCACTATCATGATTTTTAACTTCCCTTCTTCATGTTATCCTCCTCCTTGTCAAGAATGGTGGTCATCTTCTTTATGGTCCATTTCTCTTTTTGAGTATTTAACCTATACCTAATAAAGTCAACTTGAAATGCAAGACACCACTTGACAACCAACGCAATATGATCTTTATCAAATTGTATACCGGTTACCTTAATCTTATGATAACAATCCACAATCTTATCGATGCACCTATTTAATTCCACAAACACCATGATAAATAATGGAATGTAGAGTGTTCAAGGGTTCATTCTTCTCATTCTTGGAGAAATTTTTATATTTCTTATTAATGGCTTCACAAAATTTGTTAGGATTCTTAATATTTCCAATGCTATCGCATATAGAGTATTTCATATGATACCTCCCAATTATCAAACAATATTGGTTCAAATACTCCCAATTGTCAGAAAGGTTCTGATCACTAGTAAAAGTCTCAACAGTGAGTTTAGTAGGACAATTTTTCTTTTAAGGTCATGTCCGATTTCTCATAAGAGATTTAACTATTATTTGTGATTAGTCCCATTAAGCCTTAAAATGATAAAGAATTGAGGATTGCTTAAAGATGAAAGAAAAACCATAATAGCAATATTAATATGCATGTAAAGAAAGATCATATTATTCTCTCTTTCTTCAACTTACTTAAATGATCTATAAAAGTTATTATTGAATGCTAAAGTCTATTAATTATCAAAATATATACTCATTCACAGTTAAATCAACATATTATATATCATAACCAAATGCATCAATCAATTATTGATTTATAGTAAAATTATGTTGATTCATAATATTTAGTATATTCTCTTTACTAATCAAAGTATCCTACCAAACAATAAACTCGTCAATAGGATAATTTCATTATGCCTATGAATATTAATAAAAAATTGATTAATGATCAACAAAAATATTTGAATTCCTAGACTTATGAGAGGTAAGTTAATGAGCATACAATATTCAATTCTATCTAAAACATTACAATAAATTAATATAACTAAATGTTACATTAAACAAGTGATAGCTAGTTTAAAATGACATGTAAAGTTATCCTAAATATAATAAAATTATCATCCATACGGATAAAATATTCAATTGGGAAAACATAAAATAAACAAAATATGATAAGATATCTCTCTTAAAATAACAACATCAATTTATTTTTATTGTTATTATTTTAAATCTTCAACTAAACAATCATAAACATGCTAATATGACATAATCTTAGGTAAACTAAAAATGTATAATTACAAAATAACTAAAGATGACGTAATTATAAATAAGTAGTAATGGTAGAATTGTAAATATACAAGTGGCAAAATTATAAATATGTAGCAATAGCAAAATTGTAAATATGAAGAAATGGTATAATTGTAAATGCTTCATCTTAAACCTCAAAACAGGTCATATAATCTATGAATAACCTATAACCTGACTTAGTGATATCTCACTATTAGGGAGGCTATTTTCAACGATAATAGAGGAGTTTTTCTCTTCTTCCAAAAACTAAGTGATTCATAGGATTAATGTGAATAAAAAGCTAGCTAAAGAAGAAAAACCTGTACACCTGAAACAAGAAGAATATCAAAGAGAAAATTAGCCAAGAAGCTAGGGAAGCACTAATTGGTCAAATTTCTGTGCTGGAAATTAAAAACACCCTATTCAGTTTAAATCCATTAAAAGTTTCCAAGCCATACGGTTTTAACATTTTTTTTCTTTCAAAAGACTTGGAGCATTACAGGTGATTTGGTGGTGGAAGAGGGTCAGGAATTTTTCTTCCTCCAAACTTCTTAAGGAAATCAACAAAACCTACACATGCCTCTTCCCAAAAATCCAAAATTCCTCTAGCATGAAAGATTTATATCTTGCTACAACACTATTTATAAACTCATTTATAAGATAATTATGAACAAGTTAAAGAAATGATTGGAGTATATTATCATTATTTCCTAAGGCATTTTTGTTTAGGAAGGAGCATTGAGGATAACATCTTGCTTGTTCGAGAGAGATGAGGGATTACAATTCCAAGAGGTCTATTGAGAGTTGTTGCATCAAGATTGATTTTTTAAAGCTTTCAATACTATTAAATGGGAATTCATCGTTGATTATCTTCAAGCTTTTGGCTTCCAAGAAATATTCATGGGATGGATAACAAAGTGCATTTCTTCGACAATTTCAATTTGCTTATCAATGGAAGGCCTACTAATTTCTTCAAGAATTTTAAAGGTATTTCACCAGGGGATTCTCTTTCCTCTACCTATTCTCACTTACCATTGAGATTCTCTCTAAAATGTTGTTAGCCCTCACCGTTAAGAATCTAATATTCAAATTTCACCATAAACGTGAAGTGTTAAAGCCAAATCATTGAGCATTTATGGATGATTTACTTTTGTCGTATGGATTTGATTTGTTTTCCTTAAATGTAATGATAAAGATTCTCAAGGAGCTTAGCATGATGTCATGTTTGAATTTTCATTTTCTAAAAAGTTGTATGGATGTTTTCTCAGATATGCAAACTGTTGAGGAGTTAAGTAGATTGACAAAACTTCAAATTCACATTCCTCGATTCAGATATTTAGGTATCCCGATTACCATGAACAAACCAAAATATAGGGATTGCATGCCATTAGTTGAAATGTACAAAACCAGGATAAATACTTGGAAAAATAGGTAGTTGTCTTTTGCTAGAAGATTGTAGTTGATATCCACAGTATTGAGGAACATTAGCCAGCATTGGAGTGCTTATTTGGTGCTGCCTAAGAAGGTTATGAAGGAGATTGGGACGTATATTAAGTAGATTTTATAGGCTAGGAAAATTGGAAACTCAAGAGGGGCTATGGTGAAATTGGATGAATTGTGTCTCTCTAAGTAAGAGAGGGGTTAGGGATTACATTGCTTATGTCTATACAGAAAGTAATGCTCACAAAGAGAATATGGAGGATAATTAAAGATAAGGAGACATTATGGTCCAAGTGGATTAACGAGCACTATATGAAGGAGAAAAGCTTATGGAAATGAGATCAAAATAGAGAAAACTCACGGAGTTAATGTTAAGACTGAGACATCAAACATACCACTCGATAAAGAAAATCATCAGAAATTGAGAATCATATGGTTTTAGTTTGATAATTGAAGTGAGTTGAGTTCATTAATCAACAGGAATGATCTTAGACATTTGATCATCAAAATTCATATTCAAGCAAAAGTTAGCTCAGTAATTCTTAATGGAAGCTGGGATTACAATTCTAAGAGGGTTGTTAGCTCGAATAACTTACTTCTTTACATTTATTCAACTGGAGAGGAGGACAAAATTATTTGGATAGATTCCAACTCCAAGGAATTTACCAATAAATCATACTGCGACAACTTTACAAATTGTCATTAAAATTATGCCTTTAGCGACTAACTAAAAAAGCATCACAAAAGGACCAACATTTTGTGACAAATGACAAAAATCGTCCCCAAATGGTGAACATTTAGTGACGATTATCCAAAATCATCACAAAATGATCCACAATGGGTGAAGATTTCATAAATTCATCACTAAATGAACTTTTGGTGACGCTTTTTAGAAATTGTCACCATAATTTGTAAAACATTTGGTGACCAATGTCCAAAATTGTCACCAAAGAGTTTATAATTAGCGATAATTATATAAAATCTTCACTAAAAAGATGTTTGTTTTTTTGCTACGTTTTTGACATTGTCGCTAAAAGTGACCATTTGGTGACGATATTTGGAAGCGTCACCAAAAGATCAACATTTGGTGAAGAATTTTGAAAATCATCACCAAATGTTGCACATTAATTGAGGATTTTTGATAATCATCACTAAATGGTCCACATTAGGTGATGATTTTCCATCGGTGACGATCTAGGTAAATGGTAACCAAAAGTGTTACAAATTATTGTAGAAAATCGTCACCGAATATTCTACAATAATTTACAACACTTTGGTGACCATTTGCCTAAATCGTCACCAAAGGTTGACATTTTTTAAAATTATTAAACTAACATTTTTATAATCTATCATAGTTAAGATATGTTTTATTGGAGATTTATTTTGAATGTTTACAACATATTGTTGAAAAAGCACATATAACATAATTTTAAATGTTAAACAGTAGTATTAATTAATCATTAATATTTACTAACATTGCAAAATTTAGTGATAAAAATTTTAAATAATTTTATCAATATAATAATATGATATATAGAGTAGTACAAACTTTGAATTAGAAGTTTAGCAATTCATATAGTTATAGAACAAGAACAATAATAGTTCACACTCAATAGTAGGCAGTTTGACCCCTAACTAATAGAGAGGTTGTTACAAATTCTTACAGACACAATAATAAATCAACTTTAAATCTAAGTCCAGTTGATTGCATCAATAAATGATAGTGATATGATTATTTTTTTAAGTTCCAAGTGACATGAGAGTTGGTAAAGGTAAATGAGTTCCCGATATCTGGATTCTTGAGAAGGGTCCTTGCATGTTTAAGGGTACCAATTAAAGCAGTGATAGTTCTTCCCTCAGGTATAGGGTTTTTCACACCCTCTTGCAACAGCGTTTTCGCTATAGCTAAACTTGTAGAGGATACAGTCAATGAGTCACAAAAAACTAGTATGGAAGACAAGTTCTCCAGATGAATTGTTAGTACGAAACGATTTACCTAAAACACAATCAATATAGAACTTAGTTATTGTCATATTAGTAAACTATTAAACGAACCGAAATTGGAGTGACGTGCATATGTGAATGGACAAATGAGTTTGTGGAATTGACAAATTTTTCAAAACAACCGATATTCCTAATCCTTCACAAACCGTTGTGACATCGCTCTCACCTCCATGGGCATACATGTCATCTTCAAGATTCAAGGAAGCTTAAAACAACATGTATTATATCTCATCAATTAGTAGCTATTTACATTATAGCTTTATAAAAGGAAATGAGACGTACATAATAAGGAAAGTGATGTTATTTGGATGATACTAAACACCTTGAAACAGAAGATCGACTATGGAAGGCAAATAATAATTAATGTATGAAATGGAGATTTTTTTGCATTTTTTATTTTTTCAATAGGAACAATTTTGCTACATTTCTCTCAAAGGAATGAACTAGTCGACATTCCTTGATTAATAATGTTAAGAGGTATATTCTACAATTGTCTATTTACAATAAAATGATGATATGTTCAACTCCAATTTCGATGACATGTGAAAGTAGTCCAATTTAGCACTTGTACATCTTCAACGTGCTTAATGATATGAAAGTTACCCTTACTAAAATTTTAGAAATCTATTGTGTAGTTTATATCATATGCAAAATTTAGAATTTAAAGTAGAATAGACATGACTATGCTTTTAATGTACAAAAATATAGTATTATCTATATTAGGCTATATTACTATTAATGGAAATGAATTAAAGTAAAATAATCATGAAGACCTTTCACCAAATAGTTATGAAGCTTTGATGAGGGAAGCATTAAAGATCGTTAGGAAGAAGCTAACCCATATACAAATATCAAAGACAAATAGTAAATCATGTTTGAAACACAACCATAAACACAACCCATATATCAAATGCATAATTAAGAACTCACAATAAACACCTAAAGGTATAAATTAAACTTGGCAAAACTTTGTTAATGGAAATATAACAAAAGAATAATACCGATTCAGTTAGTAATGGTTCTTCGATGATAATGACCACAATACAGAACCCAAAAATAAGAAAGGATTTTGAGAAATGTTGATGCCTTAAACGAGAATGGAGTAGCATTTATTGTGGTTGTCATTGAAAACTTAATACAAAATGATGTCGTTTTTCTTGTTTAGGTAAACGATGTCGTTTCTTGTTTACTGTATTTGTTTGGAAGTAGTATTAATTAATTTGATACGATCCATTATGTTTAGTCGACAAACGTCAGATGTAGCGACTAATACATGGTTCACGCCAAAGCTGTGGGTTCATAAATAATTTTTTCTAAATTTATATTCCTATTCCAAAAAAATAATTTAAATTAAATATTAAATTATTCAATTGAAAACTATTTCGAAATTAATTTGTTCACCCTTCAAATAAACTATAGTTGACTTACATTTTTTAGAAAATTATACAATTTAATTACATGAAATTTGAAAAAAATAATTTTTTAAAATTTAACAAGACATTCTAATGTAATTAGAAAACTATTTCTAACACATCTTTAGAAATTACTATTTTGTAACATAATAGTCCATTTTTTTTTATATTAAAAGAAAATCACTTTTCAAATTAAATAAAACACTTAAATAATTAAAAAATTTATTTAGATAATTTATTTAGATTAATTTGTTAATTATGTAGAAAGTAAAGAATTTTTTTTTGGGTTTTGGTGACGATATGGATATTTGGTAGCAAATGGTCAAGCATTTGCGGCTATGCGTGGAAGCTATTCACCGCGCTACTCACATGTCTTGGTCGCAAAAACTGTTTTGGGCGACAATATGAAATTTTGGTAGCAAATTGTCTACCATTTGCGACTAAGTGTGGTGGTTGGTCGTGGAAATGGTCTTCCACGACTAAACTGAATTCTTTGCAAAATCTTGAGGGTATTTAATTTAAATGTATCTTTTTATACAAATAAAATGCTTAATGGTATATTAAGGGATAAAGGGTATATGTTTTCAAGTTAGTGATGAATTTCATAACAATGAACAATACAAATTTTTAAAAGTTTCCCAATTTTATTTTGTTTGATTGCCAAATTAAAATTAAGATTAGTAATTCTCAAAATTGAAGCAAATCAAGAACAATTGCATATATAAGTGTAAAAGAAAAATTTTTCATTTTTTTTATTTGTAATAGGAATATCTCATACAAAGACTTAAGCAATTAAGAAAATTAAGAATGTAAAGAAAATGCTTTAATTAAGATGTAAGCTAAGATTGAACCAAAAAATTGGGTCCTTACTAACTTTTATCAATTTTCGCATGTTTTCTTTAATTTATTTTTATATGTCTAGTTTCATTTTATTTTTTTAGTGACAATGATTGTATAAGTGTAAAAATAAATTTAGTCAACAAAAATGTCATTTATACTTTTTATTTATTTTTTTAATATATATGATTTCATAATTTTATGTGGTCTCACAAAATTGTATTTATTATATATTTTTTCTATATTAATTTATGTTTACGATATTCTTAAAAAATTTAGCAAAAATTGAAAAAATATATATGTTGAATAGCATTGGCGACGCTTTCAAAATTTGGTATCCAAATGTTGAACATTTCACAACGAATTGTGATATCGTTGCAAAATGGAGGGGCATGTAAACGAATTAAGTGAAACAACATCGCATTCATGTAAGGGGAAACAATTTTGTGAATTGGTCACCAAATCTTTAATAGACCATTAACATTTGGTGACGAATTGTGAATTTGTCACCAAATGTGTTAGCCTGAAAAAATGATCTGAGACAACGACTGTGAAATTAACAAAAACAAGGCCCCCCTCACCCCCCACCCCCCACCCACATTCTCTCAGCCTTTCCTCTGTCCTTTATTTGATTTTTTTCTCTTCTCCTCGTCCGAGCACCTTCTTTCATCTTGTTCTCTTCATTCTCTTCCATCGTCTCCTTACAATTGTAGTTAAGGTAAGTGGTTTGTGCTTTTATGCTCTCGGTTACTTTTGCTTGTTTCATTGTTTCCTATGTTAATGGTCAGTTTTAGCTAGAGTGAGTTGTTGAGTTGTTTAAGTTAAAAAAATTTGATTGTTAATGATTGAATGGTTGTTTCAAATTGTTAATGTTGGTAATTGTTTCAAATTGTTAATGTTGGTAAAAAATGGGAAAAGATACTATTTTTGTTAGTTTGGGTTGAATTTTGGTTGTCTGTAAACTGTTCGATGAAAGTTCTCATAGGATTTTAGTATTCCATTTTTATAGGGAATAGGTAAGGTGGAATAAAAGAATTTAGTACTACCATCCTCATCTTTATGCTACGTGATTCTAGATTTATGTATGATCTAAAAGGTTTGCATATCCATGGCCTTATTATTGTTATTTTATATATCATTTTAAATTCTAGCTTATACACATTCAAGGGATCATCCTTAAGAGCAATTAGAAAGTTGGGAGAGCATCTGTATCATTTTTTGCTTTAATTAACGTCCTTTTTTAATTATCATGAGTTTTTTCTTTTAAAGCTCATACAATTCATAAACTTCAGTACCAATATTTAGTACCCTTTTCACTGCCTACTAAAATTATTGAATTTTTAGCAAAATTGTTGATGTATAAATGTTTTGCCACATCGTCAACATTTACAAATTAAATAAAACTTTTCATTCTTTAATTGATCACTTTTTTTCATAGCTGATCTCTTAATTCTATTCTTCCATTTACTTTATATTAAGAAATTAGAATTCATTCAAACTGTTACTTTGAGAGCAATGTCCTATATGAGTTTTAAGTATTTTTATAAGTGCCCCACATCTAGTGGGTGTTTAGGTTCAATCCAATTGATAGCAAACTTTTGTTAGTTACCATGCGAGATAATTAATAATTTTTTATATCAATATATTCATTTAATTTTTAAAAAAAGTATAAATTTTGATGGGATAACATTTTCAATAATCTTAATCTTACTTTAATCTTATTGTACTAAATCTTTTACTGCTTGAGAAGTGCTAATATATCAATAAATTCCATGACATAAAGCTTTTGATAAAGGTCAAGAGAGTCGTTTTCTTTTGGCCGGAAGATATTGTTATCAAAATCAACATTCTGGATTTTCTTCTTGGTGTTCCTTATTTACCATTTTTAATTCTAGCATGCAGGCCAGTATTAGCATCACCAGCTATCCAAGTTGCTTAAGCTTGCTCACGCTGATCAAGGGATATAACGTCTAAGCTTAATAAGGGGGACCAAATAAGACTCATTCTAGCCGTTTAACTCAACTCAGTTATGAAATATTCGAAGTCCAACTTGAGTTTCGGTCAGTGACAAGTGTTGAATAGGACTTGGAGTCCGTGACAAGTGTTGAATATTCAAGTTGATCTTGACGAAGGCATAAGACAATTCACCTTGGAGCTCGACATATAAATCTACAATTGGATGTTGAATGACACGACATTAGAAGTTTAAATGAATATATAATTACGATACATAGAAGTTTTAAATTAGGAATAATAAATTATTACTGTAAGAGTGGTAACTACAGGAACGGGAATATGATCATCATAGCGACCAAAACATGTATTAACATTAACGCACCTTGTAGAAAAATTAAATAACCACAAGTCAAAATTGTGATTTATCAAACCAAAACAATCACAGCCATAACTCGACTTACAACTCTCAATACTAAAATGAAGTTTCACAACGATGTTGCATAACAAGTAGTCTGCTAACGTGTAAATACTTTGCCTTTATAGTTAAAGAAGCTTTAAGAGTTTGTTTTATACTTTTTCACGAAACAACTCCTACTATTATAAAGTTGTACCCAGAAGTGGATTTCATATCATCCACACAACCTGTATAATCAAAATCATTAAAATCAATTACTTCAAGACCCTGTTTAGTTGGTCGGAAAATAAATTGAATTTAAAATATGATTATTTGGAAAATAAATCTTTAGAAAGTAAAGATATTTATATGTTTGGATACTTATAAGAATTCAAATAGAAAACTTGGATGGATTCTTATTATAGTGTTTGATAGGCAACAGTATTTTATAGAATGTAACTTAATTTTAACTTATGTTTATAATTATATCCCTACAAATCGAATAAAAATTGAAATCATTAAATAAGGAAAAATATGAACATGAAAATTGTCGATTGAAACTTCTGAACAAAAATATTCAAAATCCTACTAACGGGAGAACAATAAGAATAGTTGAAAACAGTATTATGAATATCGGTACGTGCTGGACTAAAATTAGTACGAAATAAATGGTGAGTCATACCGGGTTTAAATACGGGTTGGTATCGGCCCATTTTAAATAGTACCAGTCAATATTCAAAATACTTGCCAAATGCCGGTTTATACCGAAAATTTTAAAAAATAGGAGAATTTTTTTGCAAAATTTACACAAATGTTTAAAATTTCCCTCCCTCTCTCTTATCTCTCCTTCCCCTTTTTTTCAAAGTTTTTAATTAATTATTTTATTTATTTCAACTTTTATAATTATTGTAAATTTTTATTTTTTAAAATAAAAATAAATATTTTATTACTAGTAATAATTATAAATTAAATAAAACACAAAAATAAATTATTTTATTTAAATT
>JANZLF010000006.1:30401717-30415299 GCA_026546835.1 Erythroxylum foetidum | reverse complement strand
TTGCTATTTGAAAAAAAATATTGCTATTTGAAAACGGATCGGGTATGGGTATCCATCGGTTCGGGTTTTGACTAGACACATATCCAAATCCATATCCACATCCATTTTTTAACATCCATTTACAATTCATTTAAAATCTATTTTTTAGCATCCATATCTATTTTTTAGGGTCGGGTAATACGGATATAGATCAGGTTGAAAACCCATTGCCATCCCTACCTGAAGAGTAGAGAAACCCTAGAATACTAAATAAAATCCAAAAGGTGGGCCTCAACGAC
Source organism: Erythroxylum foetidum (assembly GCA_026546835.1). Lineage (NCBI taxonomy): Eukaryota > Viridiplantae > Streptophyta > Magnoliopsida > Malpighiales > Erythroxylaceae > Erythroxylum > Erythroxylum foetidum. The sequence goes on along the minus strand of JANZLF010000006.1, from coordinate 30,415,021 downwards.
AGCAGCAAAAATTGAAACATTGTAATTAGTCTAAATCATTATTTTTTAAATCAAAATTTTAATTCACAGATATTCAAGATTTGACTAATCGATAAATATTCCACTGTACAAAATTTTCTTGATAGTACTATATATCGAATCACTCCAAGTCTACCTCCTAGTTCCTCTTGTTTTTAGAATCCTAACTTGCTACAAAATTTATCTGCATATGCACTTTTTCATTTATTTTTATTTTTGATTTTCTTTTTTAATTCAATAAAAAATAATTTGTTTGAATTTTTATTTTTTTTGTTTTTTGTTTTGATTTTTTGCAGTTATAAAAAATCATGAAAAGTAGTATTTATTTTCTATTCAACTAAATATATATATTATTTAATATTATATATTTAATTAATTAAAATTAATTATTGATAAGAATTTTAAATAATTTAATTTTACTTAATAATCTTATTTAATTCTATAATTAAATTTAATAATTATTCATAAATATAATTAAATTTGAAATATCTTTAAAATATATAAATTTTAATAATGAAAATATATTTAAATAAACATTAATTTTTAAATGAAAGTTAATTTTTAAATTATTTATTTTAATATCTTTAAATTTTATTTAATATGAAATTATTATTACTAATAAAAATATAACTACATTAACATTAATAACCAACCAAAATTTTATTTTTTAAAAAATATAAAAACTGAAAAAATAAAATTAAAAATAAAAAAAAGGATCAAATGGACTCTTAAATAAACGAAAAAATCTAAAAAAACCCGTACCTAACCGGCTTTGGAAACTACCCCTCAGCCATGCCGTTACCAACCAATAACACACCCTACCTACCACCAGCATACGACAATCAAGTGTCCACGTTGTAGCCCTCCTCACTCTTCACGGTCTTTAAATAACTAGACTCAGAACACTCCTCTTAACAGTAATTGTCATTTCTCTCCAAGTTTTAAAATTACACGTTATAAGAAAAGTCATTACAGCGTTGATAATGTCTCCTCTCGTTTTGTACTCCATATTGTCAGCGGTTCTTGTGTACTTACTCCTCAAACTCCGGCCTCTACGCCACCGCCATGGACGGCCTCTGCCACCGGGGCCTAAGCCATGGCCTCTGCTAGGAAACCTACCCCACTTGGGGCCTATGCCTCACCGTTCCACCGCTGCTTTGGCCAAAACCTACGGCCCTCTCATGCACCTCCGACTTGGGTTCGTCGATGTGGTGGTGGCGGCGTCGGCCTCCGTCGCAGCTCAGTTTTTGAAGACCCATGACGCCAATTTCTCTAGCCGGCCACCCAACTCCGGCGCCAAACATATTGCTTACAACTACCAAGACCTTGTCTTTGCGCCTTACGGTGCTCGGTGGCGTATGCTACGGAAAATCACCTTCACTCATCTATTTTCTGGCAAGGCGTTGGAAGATTATAGACAAGTTCGACAGGTTATTTAAGTTTCCAATCCCTATTAATGACTAACCATCTTTATTTCGTTCTGGTTCGTACAGTGCATGCACTCTAGCTGTAATGAGTGAAGCCACCTAATTAATACTAATTAACTGCAAATGGAACAAAATCCAAGAAATTGACTCTGATTATTTCATTTCGCTTCTGAAGAATGTTTTTATACCATGTTACTAAAATAGACGTCTAATTAAAAGATGAAGAAGGTCAACATCTTCCTCTTCAACAGGCCTCTGGAAAAGTCCCTTCTTTGATAGGATGATGTGGTTTAACTACATTGACAATCTGATCTGAAACCTTACCCGTCTCTTAGCTGTGAATATTTGTGCCATGAATGAACCTAACCGTTGTTTGTGAGTGGTCTAGGAGGGGTTAACCTATGAATTTAATTGTTGTTATTTTTACCGCAAATACTTATAAATAACGTCCAAATCAGTTTCGACAAACTTGATGCGCCTTTCATTCATAAATATGCCCTATGAGATGCTGAGGGCCCTAGAGAAAAACCAACTTTATTGGGTCTTCAAATTATGCCGGCTTTACGGGACTGATCGTCTGTCCCATACTTACTCTGTCCTGATGCATCCCACCTGATGCAACCCACCTATTTATTTGTGTGGTTCACACAAATAGATGGGTGGGATTATTATTATTTTTCCACCTGATGCAACCCACCTATTTAATAGATGGGTGGGATTATTATTATTTTTGGGACAGAGTAAGTACACAAATAAATGGGTGAGTTACTATTAATTTTTACCTTTCTTAATCAATGACCTAGGTCGACCCTCTTTGACATAGTGAATATGTCCTTAAAACTCAATTAAGTGATTATTATTTATTTTTAGCATAGGATAGTCATAAATATCTGCATCGTTCAAGTGCTGACCCTTTTGCTGTTTGTTTGCAGTAATATAGAATCTTTCAATAAATATATTAAAGAACTTGTGTAAAAAGAATTCTATCATTCTACACAATATATTTTATTAATAGCATCGCACCTTGACTGTTGGTGATACTGTTGGAAGAAACACATCGGGATGTGCGGTCAGACCTACCTTTGATGTCTCAAACAGAATTTCGTTAAGTTGATGTCGTACAGATAAATAGTACTTGATTTGGATTACGATAATTTAATAAATCAGCTTGATTTGGATTAGGATAATTTAATAAAACCCTAATCATTTTGCTCCCAACACGAGGAGATACTCATCATTTTGCTCAACGTTGCAGGGAGAAGTAGCAATCCTCACGCGCGCACTGGCGACTGCAGGACCATCGCCAGTTAACTTGGGACAACTGCTGAACGTGTGCACCACGAACGCGTTGTCGCGAGTGATGATGGGCCGGCGGGTGTTTGGTGACGGTAGCGGTAGTGCGGATCCGAAGGCCGACGAGTTCAAGTCGATGGTGGTGGAGTTGATGGCTCTGGCTGGCGTTTTTAACATTGGGGATTTTATCCCTTCACTGGAGTGGCTAGACTTACAGGGTGTGGCTGCTAAAATGAAGAAGCTACACAAGAAATTCGACACCTTCTTGGGTAACATTGTGGAGGAGCACAAGATAAACGGCGGTGCGGCTGGTGGCAATCACACGGACTTGCTCAGCACGTTGATTTCGCTGAAAGATGTGGCTGATGATGATGGTGGGAAGCTAACCGATACCGAAATCAAAGCGTTGCTTTTGGTAATAAATCCATTTCTTTTTTGCCAGTCACCATGATCTAAATTTTCTTTTTTAATTTTAAGTCTGAGTCTGAAGGAAACTGCATTTACTTCAAGCTTCGTAAAAGATAAAAAAGTTATAACGAGCTGTGCGCTTTGCAGAACATGTTCACGGCAGGAACCGACACGTCGTCCAGCACAACGGAGTGGGCCATAGCGGAACTAATCAGACATCCACAAGCATTCACCCGAGTCAAACAAGAGCTCGACACCGTTGTAGGGCGCGACCGACTCGTAAGCGAATTGGATCTGCCACAACTCCCCTACCTCCAAGCCGTCGTCAAAGAAACTTTCCGGCTCCATCCGTCGACGCCACTCTCTCTTCCCCGAATGGCTACCGAGAGCTGCGAGCTCAACGGCTACCACATACCGAAGGGCGCCACGCTCTTGGTCAACGTGTGGGCCATATCCCACGACCCGGAAGCGTGGTCGGAGCCCATGAAATTTCGACCCGAGAGGTTCTTGCCCGGAGGAGAGAAGCCGAATGCAGACGTGAAAGGTAACGACTTCGAAATCATTCCCTTCGGGGCTGGGCGTAGAATCTGCGCGGGCATGAGCTTGGGGTTGCGCATGGTTCAGTTGCTGACTGCGACTCTCGTTCATGCCTTCGACTGGGACTTGGCTAATGGGTTGATTCCTGAGAAGCTGAACATGGAGGAAGCTTATGGGTTGACTCTACAACGTGCCGTGCCATTGATGGTGCATCCCAAGACAAGGTTGTTCCCAGAGGCTTACAAGGTTTCGAGCTGAGAGAATTGGTTAGATGGTATTGTTTGAAGGAAGACGGGAGTTCATTTGGCTTGTGTTTTTTTAAATGTTCGGTATAATTTTCTTTCATGTTGTTTAGATGCTGGGAGATATCGAGAAACGTGCCCCTAGGTCATAGACCTGACGACGGTTTGTCTGTATATTTTGGTATATTTAAATAAAATGTTTTCCGCATAAGTTAATAAACTAAAAGCCAAAGGCATTTACAAAAATATCCTACGTCATAAAAATTCTATCCAAATCGGTAAACAAAAATTGAACACGTTAGCCCTACCATGACTTAGACTTAGATTATGGAAAATGGAAATAGTAGATCTTACAATCTAATGCAGCATGCTTCCCACGAAAGCAAAGCAGGTTTACTTGAACAGTAATTGCCCCGACAAAGGTGAAAGTGAGTGAAAGGAAATAATTGAGCTCACAGCTGTGAGTCACTAGAAATATCGAATCCAATTAACATCCAGCATGTAGCATTTCCTTTTCTTATGTTGTTTACGTAAGTACCATACCAGAAACATCCCATAGTTATACGGAATCGGCGTATGTCCTTCCAAACTTCCGTTAAACAATATAGACAGAAACCAATTAGATCAAAAGCCCGAATGATTTTCATACTAAGCTGTATAGTTGTTTCAACTAACCCGTTGAAAAGAAAATCCTTAACTAATTAGATGGGTATTAAAATCAGAAATGGAACTGAAATCAGGTATTCCACATTACCTTCATTTTTAATCCTTTCATGTTGATCCTTAGTACGTAAGTATAAGAGATGTTAAGTGATCGGATTGTCAAAAACAAAGATTTTTATTTTTTATTTTATATGGTTTTTCTCGATTTTTGATTTACTTTTTTAGTTTTTTTTACATATATAATTACATAAAAAATAGTATATATAAGGCTAGCTATCAAAAATGGGTCAGAAACGAATCGAATGAAATGAAAAACTATATCCCAGAATGCCAAAAATCGCCTCTAGCGTCGATGGATGAAGGAGACATCGAGTGCACACGCCCGTCGCAACTATAATGCATGTAGGAGACAGCGTACGCACGCGCCAACACGTCGCTCCAGCTAGCAATGAATGCTTGTCATGTGTGCAGCATACATGCAACTCACGACCCGCGCTCCCACGAGCTTGGGATGGTGGGTGTGTGCGACGCACGGGTTGCATCCATCCCTACATGTGGCACACGGATGGGAGACACATGGCGGGGTGTGCAGTACGCGCACGTTTGTGCGTGGGTAGTGCGTGAAGTGCACAAGCCAGACACATCTGGCGCTTGTTAGTGCGAGCCCGTGTAGTGCACGCACAACCCCGTGCCACAAGCACTGACGTGGTGCATCATGTTACCGGCTAACGTCAGTGGACGTTACAACATTTTTCAAACAAAACAAAAATATCATATTTGCCGTAAGAGTGCCCTGGGTGTTTTGGGTCAGTTTCCAAATCTGGGAAATTTATAAAGTAAGTTTTTCCATTTTTCCAGATTTATTAAATTAGTAATAAAAATTAAAGTTTAACTCCAAAAAAGAATTAAGGTATTCTGAATCCAATTTTAAGTGAATTTTCATGTTTCGGGCATCACATGGGGGAGATATTTCAAGTTTTTGTGCCTCGGGTCTTATGTTTGGTATTCAGGATTGCATGATAATCGATCAAAAAAAAAAGAATTGAGACATTCTGAAGTCATTTTTAAGTAAATTTTCGTGCAACAAACTTGCCATAAGGGAGATACGTGAGGTTCCTGTATCTCCGGAGGTCGGTTCAGTATCCGATGATGCAAGATAGTCACTCTATTGAGATATTTCTTTTATGAAAGTCTCAAATGAAGAATGTGAGGATAACATAAAGATATATCCCTTGTGTTTGCAGACTTTTCTAGTGTTGATGAGGATGTAGTCTTTGATTTTATGTTTGGTTATTCTGCCCAAAGGTGTTGGCCTTACATAACATTTTGAGATGTTCATAAAGATATTAGATGGAGGAAAGCTATTGCACAAATGATCTATTCACCCAAATGTGGTATTTTCATAAAAGTTGATAGTTTGTACTCTGATCACTTTTATGTGAAGACCTAATTACATATATTATGTATTCAGCCCAAAGGTGTTTCATAATATGTGTGATCGGATTTTCAGTAAAGATACTATTTAATGGCTTTGAGTATCATTGTTGTCCTCCATTTGTGCTTATTTAAAAATTATCACCTTGAAGTCACCTTTTCAGTTAACTAAATCAATGTCACCATTGAAAGCCTGATTGGTTTCAATACAAAGAAGTGGACAGAGAATGTATTGAATGCTATGGAGATAACTGTGGTTGATATGGCCATACGGATGGATAAGCCATCTCCACCTACATCTATAAACTTGAGAGTTCATAAAGCAGCCAATGAAGCTAGGATCGGTCTAACAGATTAAGTTTGATGACCATTAAGAGATCTATTCCTAACCATCTACAAAGTGGATTTTCAGACACAGACACAGCGAAGGAGTTTCTTGATAATGTTTTTTAGAGATACACAGTCTCATCTAGTGTTGAAACAAATGTCTTGATGAAATAATTAATCTCCATAAGGTATACGAAAGAGAGGGGAGTAATGGAGTACATATCAAGAATGATTCATTTTCGCAGTAAATTGAAGATGTTGGGACTTCAATGCTTTGATAACCCATTGCATTGTTGAGGAGGAGAAACTCAACCTTGCTACTCTTACAACTCTCAAAGCAACTAAAGGGAAGACAAAGACAAAGCCCGCTAAGTTCAAAGTAGAAAGTTCAAATCTTCTCCCCATGTTGATGTTAGTCAAACCAGTACTGATAAAGGTCTTAGGGACATGAAGAAACCAATAGTATGAGATTTACATGAAAGACTAAGATCATCAGGTTACTCTTTGGCTTGTCAATTATGAATCTAATTTACGATGGTCACATTAAGTACACATGGTGGCTATTTAGTGGAACATTTGATCAAGGTGTTTCCACAATGCAAAGGTTCATATCCAGAAAAAATCCAAATAAAGGGAAGGAGAAATTGATAGTTCACAGCAATAAAAAGTAGAAGTAATATCTATAGGAGATGTATGTATTGAACTTTATTGTAATGTTCATTTGGGTTTTACATGAAACATTTTATATGTGATCTTTTGATCAATTTTGGACAAAGAAGGTTAATGTTTTGCATTTAATACTTTTGTTGTATAGTTGTTTAATGCAAAACATAACAGTACAACCTTCTTGTGATATGGGTTGTATAAAATGTGTCTTATCCTGAATTAGATAAATGCTTCTTCGTATCTTACTAAATAAGTTATGAAATGAAGGACCCTGATGAATGAGAAGTCATACATGGTGTGGCATAAAAGTTTAAGCCACATTTCCAGAGCTAGGTTTAAAAGATTGATCAAGGAAAGCATTTTTCAATTCTAGATTATGATGATATGGGAACATGTGTTGATTGTTGCAGGGGTAAGTTAACTAATAATGATATTGAGATCAACTCATGCTTCTAACTTGTTGAGTATGATACATAAAGATATTCGTATACCTCATATAGTTGCATTGTGCAATTCTAAAGGTATTTTGACATTTGTTGATGATTATTCCCATTACAGTTATGTGTTCTTACTTAAAGACTAAAAGTTGAGAACCAATTAGAAAAATTCATTAAGATAGTCAGATTTGACCGTGAAGGAGAAAATCATAGCAAACATGGTGTTTTAGGACTTTAAAGGGTCCGTTTGCAAGATATATAGAATTAGTTAGAATAGTGACTTAATTTACTATAGCGAGTAGTTCTGAACAAAATAGTGTCTTGTCAAAAGGGATAACTATACCCTAAAGGACTTGAAGAAGTCAATGCAGAACAAGACTAATTTACCTGATTATTTAAAAGTTAAAAAACCTAGCCTTGCACACATTCATGTATGGGGCTTCCCGACTGGGGTAGTATAATCCTTATAAAGATAAATTGTATGCTCGTTCCCCTCATTGCTATTTACTAAGATATCTCGACCATTTTTAAGGCTACAGATTTTACTGTAGATAAGGAGGAACCAAAATAGTGGAATTACAAATAGCTATGTTTCTATAATACGATGTCTATGATGATGGTGGGCCTATTAGATGATAACATGGTGGATAATACATTTATTTTGTACCTGCTACTCATACAGTTAGATCTAATGGATCTAGGTCTTTGTTACAGTTATTTTGTACCTGCCACTCATACAGTTACATCTAGTGAATCTAGGTCTTTGTATCGTACCTGTACTGGAACAAGAACCCATACCTGTACACACAGAGATTCCTAGGGTTACAAGATCTAATATAGTTAAGTGAATCCACTAGAGTGAGACGACCTGCGATCCTATCTGATTACATAGTCTATCAACTATAAAGAACTATACTATTAGACATGTTACGGATTCAATTACTTTTACAAAAGTTATTTTTGGACCCAATGCGAATGTGTGGTGGGATGCAATGAATGACGAGATGCAAGTCATGAAGTATAGTAAGGTCTGGGAGCTAATTGATTTGTAATGGTACTGCAAACTCATTAGTTATAAATGAAGTTTTAAGCCCTAAAGGATTTCAGGATAAAGCTCAGTGGTTCATTAGCTTGCTCAGTTGCCTAATGGTTCACTCAGAGAGAAATGTTGACTTTATGTTACCTTTTCTCTCGTATCCTCGTAGGATACATTTTGAGTGATTAAGGCAATTGTATCTTATGATGATATAGAGTTACATCAGATGGTTATCAAAATTGCTTTTCTGAATAAAGACTTTTATAAAATGGTCTATATAGTACAACTTGAAGGATTCCATGGTCTAGATGGAACTGACATGGTTTGTGCATTATGTATATCAATATATGGTTTATATCAAACCTCTAAAAGTGATACCTTACAATTGATGAGGTTATGATCTCTTTCAACTTCATGGAAAATAAAGTTAAAAAGATGCTTGTACTATGAGGTCAAGGGGAGCAAAGTTATCTTCCTATTACTGCATGTGGATGATATCTTGCTCACGTCAAATTACTTGACCATATTGTATGAGGTTAAGTAACTTTTGGTCAAGAACTTTGAGATAAAAGACCTTAGTATAACATCTTCTGTCCTAAGTATTTAGACTCATAGGGATAGATCTCAACACTCATCAGGCCTCTTATAGAATGCATACATTTAATACAGTTAATAGTAAACCTATCGTATTACTTGTCTCTCGTAGTGAGAGATAATCTTTGGTACAGTATCTAAAGAATAAAGTAAAGAGAAAGGTTATACGGAATGTTCCATAATCTAGTACGGTTGATAGCCTGATGTATGCTCGACTATGTACTGAATAGGACATTGCATTCACTATTTGACTGTTTGGTCAATATCTGGTTAATCCAATTGTAGACCATTGGAATGTAGTCTAGCGAGCGTTGAGATACTAAAGGAAATTAAGGATTGTATGTTGACATATAGAAAAGTCAACAGACTAAACGTCGTAGGGAATTCAGATTAATATTTGAGCTATGTGTCAAGATGATCAAAAGTCCATTTATTGTTACAATTAATATCGTGGAAATGTGTTAAGAAGACACATGTAACTTCCTTGACTATGCATGCAGAGTGCATGTTATGGGGATACTTCATAGATGGTTTAGCTCAGATATTTGATTTTTGAGTTGTCTGTGGTTGATTAAGAGGCTAGACTTATTTGGTTGTATTGTGGTAATCTTCTTGTCGTGTTGTTTAATAACAATAAAGAATATCACAGGGTCTTAACATTTAAAGGTCAATTATTTAGTCATAAAGGTGTTGATACAAAATGTGACATTAATAGATCGAAGTTTGGGGTGAAAAATGGATCCCAATTAGTGTGGATCAGATCGATATTGGCCTTGTGATGAGAAAACCTGATATGAAAGTTATATAAAGGTTAAGGTCTCCTGTAGCTGCTCATATCAATCGTAAGTATACAGAATTTTTGACCATTTAAAAGATCTTATTTATTGAGAAAACTGTAGAAATACCTAAACTACGTGTCGGTAAACACTTTCTATAAAAGGTTCCAGGATATTCGTGATCATTTGGAGCTCGGTATTGATATCAAAATTAGAGATGGAACCGAAATTAGATATTCCATATTACTTTTGTTTTTAATCCTTTCATGTTATCCTAAAAACGTAATAAGATCTATACTACGTATTACATCTTGGCCCCTGAATTCTTCAATTCGGGAGTTACTTAAGTTGCTAAATATTTGTTCCTTATCATCCGTTTTGGTTAGCTTCTAATGCCACTGAGCCTTTTTTTTTTTGGTTACAACCTAAAGAAATTTAGATGACAACTTGAGAACAACTTTCATCTATAATTATACTTATATTTTTCAGATATGACATTAATAAGTGTAGTTAAAGATTTTGTTAAGATATGATCATTTGTTTTATAGAAAGGGTTAAACATTAACTATTATAACGATAATGCAAAGTAAAATCACTACTAGCGGGCCTCCATCTCCCAATTAACTCTATGCCGAGCAAAAGGTAATCCATTTAAACTTTAACCGTGATGTTATCAAATAAGCAATCTCTTTTCCTTCAAAGAGAAAATAGCCTCCTCATTTTGTATTTTCCGCGTGAAGAGTAAAAGCAACTGAACGTATATTATTACATTGGAACATCACAGAGGAAATGAAAGCTATATTATTTCTGAATCAAGATTTCTTGAAGTACTTAAAACTCAAAATAACAAATTCGCGTATTGAAATTATCATATAATCACACCATTATGAACCTCTCATATTAAATTTAGTTGGTAAAACTCAAATAACAAGTTCACATATTGAAATCTTCATTTGAGTTGATTAAATTAAAATAAAACTTAAAATTTGATGAAATTTTCAGTCAACTTGTATTGTTTCCTCAGATTCACTTTGTAATGGTTGTGCTCTTATTTCTTTTTATACAAAAAAAAGTATATACCAAGTATGATGATTTTTGTCTAATTGAATTGTTTGAATAGAAAGTTAAGCGTACGACTTTTTGTTACACACACATGCTTGCTGACCCGTCCATGGTTGAAGATTTGGTTAAGTAGAAAAGTTGGTCCAGAACCAAAAGATATTTCATTCGAGCTTGAGTTCCTCTTTTCTCCAGAAAGATAATGAAGAATGAGAGGCGTGACGTGGATCACCGTGAGGCAGACACCTAACATTGCTAGTTATTACTTTGCTGTTGTCTATCTGAATGCTGACAGCAAGGCTTGCTTACCGAAACTCGGCATGTTACACTTATTTCAAGAAGTTTGGCGAATACTTTATTACTTAAATCTAATAGTATCTCTCTGCATTTTCTGTAGTTACAGTACAGAATCAACAATTACCTCTTTAGATTAAGAGGGCAATTTGAAATGAAATTTCATATGAATATTTAAATTACAGAATACAATTGCGTCCATAATATTCAGAACACATTAGAATAAATATGATAACAGCAATGGCACATTCAACCGATGACCTACAATCGAATCAGAAATGGACAGAGGTGCACATGCTTTATATAAATAGACAGCGAGGACTGCGGTTGAGGTCGCGAGAAGCAACACTTTATCGTTTGTTTTTTAACTTCTTCCAACTGTCTGCATTAGCGCATGAAAGAGATTGATTGATCTTGTTATTATAGTAAGTATTTCTCATTAATATAACAATTAATTCCTCAGCATTATTATCCTCGAATATAATCCCGTGGACTTGCCAACTAAAACGTCGGTGAAGGACAGAGGTTGCAGAGCTGACTTAAACAAAATCTCCACTGACATTAACACCGACGAAGCGCTGTTCTAAGTTAATTAAGAGAAACTTCGTGCCGCTGTGTTTTACCATTCACTGTCTCCGATTGATATTCGTGCTCGTTGGAGGAGCACGTCAAGTGCTTTTATATGTTGAAGGTTTCGAGATCAAATTTTTATGAAAACATTTCATTTCAATTATTACGTATTACGTATTACCCCCTCTTATTCAAAATAAGTGTAATTTTAGATAGATGCACACTTATTAAGAAAGTTAGTGAAATGTTTGATATATCCTTATTAATTACATGTTGAATTGTCCTAAAATTGTAATCTGTATCATTAGAATGTGAGAGAAATTAAAGAGTAATTTTAAAAATAAAATTATAAACATGCATGAAAAATCGTGAATGATATTTTGAATAATTAAAATATCTCTAAAACGACACTTATTTTGGATAGGAGGGAGTAGTTATTATGTGCAAAGTTTATTTAATATGCAATATTCAATTATAAAAAATAACAATTTTAAAACTATTTAACCTTTTAACATTTTTTATTTAGCATCTACTTTACAAAATTTTAATTTAGTTACCAACTCTTAGAAATTCGTACAAAATGTTAATTGATGTGATTAACAGATGGATAGTTACGTAATATTTGTTGTACCCGCTACATCAACTAAAAACTAATAAAAATAATAATTTTTACTTGAGTTGTATAAATTTTAAAAAGTATGCCAATAAATTGAAATTTTTAAAATTTTAAGTACTAAATAAAAAAATTATAAGAATTTTTTTTAGGGAAATTATAAGAAGTTAAACACTTTAAAATTTATTAGTTTTATAAGAAATCTATTTAATACCTACACTGCTACATATCAATTGACACACAAAAAAATTATTATGTCAAAAATAATGTCTTATGTAACAAAGATAATAGAATGTTTTGTTTGTTTTATTGGTCACGCAAAACTAGCGTACAAGATTTAAGAAAAATTAAGTTGGATTTTAAGATATTATTCATAGCTTAAAATCACCAAGCCCATTGGGTCCAAAAAGCAATGGGGTTAGCCTAGAAATAGAAGTCTAATAAATGCTTAGTTGAAGAATTACAAATGCCGAAAGAAATATACTAAATTTGTGGAAGTCTACGACATCAAAGTTGAGAAAATGGTGGAAAGTAGTTAACAAAAATATGGTGGAAGGAGTTACTTAAGCTGAATTATTGGATATTTAAGTCAAGGAGATAGTACAAATAGTTAGCTAAAATGTAGGGAAGTGAACAATTATGGCAAAAACTATTTTAAGGATGAGAGGATTATAAATTTACCAAGTTATGGCAAAAATCGGTTAAGGATGAAACGAGTATTAATTCAGCAAAATCGGTTAAGGATGAAACGAGTATTAATTCAGCAAGTTAAGGAAAAAAACCACTTAAATGTAAGAGGACTGTAAACAGTGACGGAGCTAGAAATTTAAAATAAGAGGGCCTAGATATTTAATTTTTTAAAATTTTGGGGGATCAATACACCACTAGCCTCCAAATAACTTCACCCTTA
>JANZLF010000006.1:30383933-30401617 GCA_026546835.1 Erythroxylum foetidum | reverse complement strand
TGTGTGTGTGTGTGTGTGTGTGTGTGTGTGTGTGTGTGTGTGTGTGTGTGTGTGTGTGTGTGTGTGTGTGTGTATGTGTGTGTGTGTGTGTGTGTGGTTTACGTGGAAAGGAGGAGAAGCTTCCTTCACTTTGTCAAAAGTAAGCATTAATATCTTTAAATGTTAAAGACAAAATGCACTAAAGGACAAAAAATGAAGATGGTCTTCGTGTGTGACAAGTGTCTATGAGAAGAAAAAAATCAATTTGAAGACAAAACTTGAAGATGATGGTTGTGGGTTTTTAAGAAAGGTTTTTGAAAAACCAAAGCTAAGCTCTCCATCATCATCTTCAAGCTTCTCTCCTCTCCAAGCATTCTTCACCATCGTTTTCTCTAAGCTCTCTAAGAATAAGGTAAGAGCTAGCACTCTTTCCCTTGTTCTAGCTATTCCCGGGTCAAAGGGTTTGCCCCGGTTAGATTCTCCGATCTCTGCGTGGATACCGTTAGAGACGGTCTCCTTTGACTGTTATGGTTTGACTATGTTATATAGAAACATGGATCCTGGCTTTCGGGAAGGTCCCGGAATAAAAATTTTTTGTTTTCCGCACTGTGTGCATGTGATGCACACACCGAGATTTTCCTACAGGACCATAATGCCAAGAATATGAAATGAAAAAGAAATCATTTGGCCTTTAACCCTAAAGGAAGAAATGTTAGAAACCAACAGTGATCAAATCATGAGTGCAGTGGAAAAAAATAAAATTTTTACGATTTCTAATCAAATCCTGATAATTAAATAACTTGATTAATAAAACATGAATTGTAAAATAAGAAATTGTACTTGTTTCATTTTTCTTGTTGAAATCCTTTGAAAACTTTTCGACTTGTCAACTATGAATTGTTCAATTATCTAGCCTCTAACCGTATCATCAGAACAACTGCTCAACAATTGAGAGGAATTAAGCAGGAGTCCTAGCTCCTTAATGCTTATTCTTATTTATAGAAAAAACATTGAATTTTTAATATTTTATTATAATTAATTTAATTTTAATAAAATCAAATATCTCATATTTGATCCCTAAAGTTTCTCAAACTTTTTAATTAAGTCCAACTTAATTAAAATAATTTTTCACAAATTTCTCTTTAATATGTGATCCATTAGGTTCCTAATATAATAATAGTGATTATAAATTATAATTCTAATTCATAATTAGAATCTAAAAAATTAAAACTCCTTTTAATTTATCTTTAATTCTCCAATTAAATATTCTATAATCATAGATCAAGATTGACGTCTAGCAGCATATCATGACTACCCAAATATCAAGAGTGTCAAAATGGTTTGACTTAATCTGTCTATATATGATTATAATGTATAATTTAATCATTTCATCGTCTAATGTTCTAATTGGATAGAGAATAGACATAATGTCTACTCTTTTGTATCTAATCATGTTCATTATTGCTAATTATTAATTGATTTATAATTGATATTTAAAAAATATTTTTAAATGTTAATACACTCTGGTCAGAGAATTTCATAAATCATTACTAATCAAAAATAGTAGAACATTCCCTCTAATTACTTTAGATTGATGAATCTTTTGTTGACTTACCCAACTATCTCCTTATTATTCATATTGCATCCAAGTACTATCGACTAAATTATCTTAGGACAATTCATAAGTAGTATTAAAATACAGTAATTCCCATAAGAGATACCTTAGCAATCTCAAGTCTAAGAATAAATTATACAATCATCATTATGAGAAAATCCATAGACGCATAAGTAACATTCCATTTGGAATTCTCATAATCGAGTCAGTTTAATGACTTATTCTCTAATAAGCACTTACATATTAGTTTAAGTATCTCTATACTTTAATTTATGAGATCAATTACTTTCTTCACAAGAAAGAAACAAAATGTGTGATAGTTTTACTATTGCAACAATATCTCGTCTTGATGAAACTACAACTAGGAACATTTAAGAATAATATGTAAATGTAAACTAAATATTATAATTATAATCTCATCATAATTTCAATTACACGGTAATTATTCCAAGAATTTTACCTTTGGTATTAAAACATCACATGTATTTAAATTACTACGCAAAGATAAAGAATGCATTTTTAATAATTAAATAACAATGTAATACCACAAATTGAAACCAACCGATTGGCTGCAAGGCATAAACTAATAAAAAATCCCTAAAACCATAGGGAATGAAGGCTTTGTATCCTAAATGGTAGAAAATCTATAAAAGGCAGCCTCACCTTTAGCTAACATTCCTGCAAGCAAGAATCCAAAATCATCGTAAAAACGATGTTGATTGCATAAATGAAATTCTAGAGTTAAAGTCTAGCATTGCCTCCAAGTTGATTGCAAAATCAATTACTTGTTTTAAGTTAAAAACTACAAGTATACAGATCGTTACTTGTAGTAAAAAGCAGATATCGTCCCATAGAGATTGTGCTTAGGCACCACTTAATTCAGGTTGTGTTTTATTTAAGACTCATACTTGAATAATAAATTGAAAAGTAAACTAAATTAAATAAACTAGCAACAATCGAATAATGCAATAATGGAAATTCATAAAGAGAATTAATCAAGTTATAAGAGAGGGGATTTTACCTATCATCAATGCTAATATGACTTTTTATGTGTTTATAGGGTGTCGGTTCTAGACGATCGTAAGGTTGATTACTTTCTCTTGAGTTATATCATTCCCTAAATTGGAAACCCTAATTAAATTATGGACTTACAATCTCTAAATTCACAAATTACTTATAATTCTAATTAGTTCTAAAGCTCACTAATAAACAATCGGGTCTCGCATGGGATCTCTCTCCATGAAAATACTGACTAGATTGATTATGTGGTCAATTAGATTGCCTAAATCTTGTTGATCCAATCTAATCATTTTTATCCGGTTCACCATCTCGATTTATTACCGAAATATATAAATACATCAACCAATCATAATATCCAACTCAAGTAAACATAAATCAACTATATTAACATTAAAGATAAGCAAAATCCTTAAGGTAAAGTTAGAACATCATGCACAACTAAAAATCCATATATATACAACCCATCTCAATCTTACACATTAAATGAATAAAAAGGTAAATGGGACGAAATGAAACTCAGGTTGGATGATTTGGGAGAGCAGTGACATTGGGAGATCACCTATTTTGGGAAGCTTCTACATCAAAACCTTTTCTTCTTTTCTCTCTCTCTTCTTTCTTTCTCTCCTTTTGTTTTCCAAATGTAGGCAGAATGTAGGCTCTCCTCTAGGGTTCCATCATTATCCTTTTATAGTCTTTTCCAATTAAGATAACCCTAGTGTCATTTTGGGGTTTGAAATGCCCCTCGAAAACTTAAATCTAAAAGTGACTATGTGTTTGTCTGTGTGCAGGCCACGATCGTGGCCTGATTATCTACTCTTTGTCATGATTGTTGGAAATCCACCACAATCGTGGTCATGTTTGAGCTTCTGTTATGATCATGGCCTTATTCTTGAGCTCCAATCACGATCATGACCCTATGTTGGTGCTTCTGTCATGATCATGGTAGGTTCCCCACGATCGCGGCCTTGAGTTTTGGTATCTCCTCCGAAACTCTTCTGAATTCCTTGAAACACTAATAAATTCATCACGACATCTCATATATATATATATATATATATATATATATAATCGAACCTCAAAAACATGTTATCACCCAAAAAACACTTACAACACAAATGTTTATGAACTAACACAATTCTTAAGCTAAACACACTAAATAATCAACTTAACCACTAAACACATATCAAATTACCTACAAAAATATAATGCAATCTATACCCATTAACATCCCCACACTTAAACTTTTGCTTGTCCTCAAGCTAAGATCAAATATAACCAATAAGATTCTATCACTTCATTTTCACAAAAATTTAAGCATGCAATCCCTCAAAATTTGGACCACTCAAGTGTTAAGCTACTACACATATCATGAATAATTTTTATTGGTGCACAACCCGTGAAACCATCACTTAAAGATAAGTATAAATTCAAAATGGACCTTTCCTACGAATTTCAATCATTTCTCTCAAGGGTTTGATGGTTAGTGTTTCGCTCAAACTTCCTATTGGAAACCATACTATCATAGGCTTACTAATATACCAATTCTTCTTCACCATGATTGTATGCGAAGATAGATCAAAGGGCTTTGTTTTAGGTTGAAATGTGGCTAGGTTTAAGGTGGGTTAAATAGGTTTTAGGGGTTTATCACAAGTATTTACAAACTACTAAGTGTATCAAAGGATGACAAAGATAAACTTCTAAGATAAGTAAATAGATAAAACTACTTCGTAGCACCTATTATAGCTGCGGCATTTCATTCCTTTTTCTTTTCTTTCTTTTCTTCTTTTTTGATTTTGTTCTTTTCTCTTTTCTCTTTTTTCTTTTCTCATAAAAAAGAAATAATGGATAGAAACAACTATATGCAATGTGCTCTTAACTTGTGATTCCACACTAAAGTATCACTTAACACTCTATTAACTTGTGATTGGGTAAGCTAATGGGGTTTGTAATTTTTAAAAATGGGTGATTTCAAGAAATAAAAAGCTAGAGGCTCAATGGGGTTAGTAAGGGATAATAAAAGGGTAGGTCATTTAAGCCAAAGGTTAAAATAAGAAGGCCTTAATCATTTCTATCTAGCATGCATCTAGTAGATTTAAACCGATTCAAAGCAAGTTCTGAAAGTAATTAACTAAGGAAGCATCACACAAAGAAGGAAATGAAATGATTATAGAATAGAGTCATAAAGGCTCAATTCCTCATATAGGCCTAAATGAAAATCCATTATGTTTTTATACATTACCTCTTTGTTCAAGTGTCAAGTTTTGAGTAAGCTTATGTGGCCAACTATTTTCATCACTCTATATGGTTTACTCTCCACTCAAGTAGCCTAATTTCAGTTCACACATGCATTTAATCTCATTCAACTAGCATGATAGAATCTTATGGCAACACATTCATCCCAAAGATTCAAATGTAAGGAAAATGACACAACTAATACTAACAACCTAACATGCATCCTAATTGACATGCAAAAAAGCAAACATAAATGCAAAGACTACCCCCTCACACTTGAACAAAACATTGTCCTTAATGTGAAAAGGAGAACACCCAAAACCAACAAACAAAACATAAAAACAAAAGAAGAAGAATAATAAAAGAGATTAAGGTCAAGATGGGCTTAAAGTGGTGGGGTTAGTGGAGGTGGCGTGTATAGAAATGTGTATCTTAGGTGGGAAGGTAAGGATTTTAGTTATACAGTAGGAGGCTTTACAATGGAGGGTGGTGTGGGTGCATCCGCTCTCTAACTTCTCTTACTAAACCTCCTCACACAATTCCTTTTCGCTCACCCTTTCATCCCTATACACTTTAACAACTTCCTTAACCTCCTTTCAATATCCTTCCCAACTTCCTTCAAACAATCATCGACAACATCAATCTTCATACAAGCACTTCCATCCACTGGCTTTTTCAAAGATTTAGTCATATTGAATTCAACCTGCTCATCACCAATTCTCAAAACTAGTTTTCTTTAATGCACATCAACTAATTCCCAACTAGTATTCATAAAGTGCCTACCCAAAATCAATGGACAATTCCTATCTTTTTCAAAATCCATCACAACAAAATCAACAAGAATTATAAATTTATCCACTTTTACCAGAACGTCTTCTATTACCCCAAATGGACTCTTGATGGATTGGTTAGATAAGCATGGATGTTGGCTTGACATCTCCTAGCCCAATTTTCAGAAAATAGGCAAAGGCATTAAGTTAATACTTGCGCCTAAATCACAAAATCATTTAGAAAATTCAAAATCACCAATAACACATAGAATAGTAAAACTCCCTAGATCTTGTAGTTTTGAAGGCATTGTGCTTGTGATAATCAAACTACAGTTCTTTATCAAGGTCACCATTTGATTATCCTCCCAAATGCGTTTGTGTGTTAATATATCCTTAAGAAACTTCCCATACTTGGGCATACATTGCAATGCATCCTCCAAAGATAAATTAATCTGAAGTTTCTTCAACTTCTCCAATAATTTGGAGAATTGAGTGTCAACCTGATCTTGTCTCACCCTCTATAGACATGGAATCTTAGGTTTGTAAGGTGGTGGTGGTACATATGGCTTCTCTTTTTATTTGTCTTCTACCTTTTCCATTTGTTGGCTATCTTTTTGCACACTTGGCTCCTCCAGTTGCTTGATTCTCTTAAGTGTGATCGCCTTAAGTTGTTCCTTTGGATTGGCCTTAGTGTTCCTTAGTAAGTTTCCTGTATCCCTAGAAGACAAAGCATTAGCAAGTTGACCTACTGCACCTCTAAGTTGTGGATGGATGATGGTTCCTCATAATTTGGTCAAACTTTGTCTCCACTCTTTTCTGACTCTCTTATAATCTTCTTTGACCTCCCTCTTATCTTGAGAAATTTGAAACCAATACATCCATTAAGTTGTCCATTATGTTCTGCAAAGACCTAAGACAATCTTACTGAAATCCGAGAGATCCTTGCATTCTCACTTGGCCACCTGCAATGTTAGTACTCTGCAAAAAAATTGGGTGATTTTTCCACCCAGGATTGTAAGTATTAGAGTATGGATTATTACCTTGTTGCGACTGACCCAAGTAATTTACTTGTTCTGTACCACTCGTTCTTAGCAAGAAGCATTCAATTATGCCATGATTATTCTGCTCATATAATTCACATTGTAATTTCATGGTTTTGACTGTGGATGAAGCTCTTTGCATGTTGCTCAACTACATAGTGAGGGTAGCCATTTATGCTTGCAAAGTTGTCACCTAGTCAAGTGGAATCATTCCTTTTTGTTCTTTGGACCCTTGTCTAGTCCTTTCATTTGACCACATTCAACATTTACTCGCCAACTCTTCCAAAAGATCATGAGTTGCATCAATGGTTTTCCTCAACAAAGACCCTCCTACAGCTGCATTTATTATTCCTCTTGTGCTCTAAGTTATACCATTATAGAATGTCTGGAAAAGAAATTCCCTCAGAAAGTTGTGGTGAGGGCAACTCCTTTGTAATTCCTTGAATCTCTCCCAAGCTTTATACAACGACTCCCTATCACTTTTTAGAAAATTGGTGATCTGTTTGATGATTCTTGTTATCTTTCTCAAAGGAAAGTACTTAGCCAAGAAAGCTTGGGCTAGCTGCTCCCATGTAATGAGTTAGCTTACAGTGAGTGAATTGTACCATGCATTTGCCCAATCCCTAAAGGTAAAAGAAAAAATCTTAATCTCACAGCATCATTAGACATCCCATTAAACTTAAAGGTATCCCAAATCTCCAAAAAATTTGCAAGATGGGCCTTAGGATCTTCATTAGACAGCCCTTAAAACTACACACTGCTTTAAAGTATCTTGAGGAGTGTCAGCTTGATCTCAAAATTGTTGACTTGAATTGCTAGCCTTACAACTCCTTGAGGACTAAAACCTGGCCTTATAAAGTCCATCAATGTCCTCTTAGCTCCTTTTGCTCTCCTTCTTCTGCCATATTCCTTTGTATTTGTTCTTGGCGTCTAACTCTTCTCAGCTCTCTTTCGTGTCTTGTAGTATTTGAAAGCTCTTCTTCATTAAGCTCGCTAGACCTTCTCATGCTCCTTGTGTTCATGCACCTACAAAAAAAATCAAGGAAAAGTATTAAACACTTTGAAATCAAAGTCACCTAAACTAAATAAGATGCTAAACAAAACAATCTCCGGTAACGGGGTAAAAAACTTGATGATTGCAAAACCAATTACTTGTTTTATGGTAAAAAATTCAAGTATATGGGTCGTTACTTGTAGTAAAAAGTAGATATCGTCCCACAGAGATTGTGCTTAGGCACCACTTAATTCAGGTTGTGCTTTGTTTAAAACTTAAATTTGAATAATAAATTCAAAAGTAAACTAAATTAAACAAACTAGCAACAATCGAATAATGTAATAATGGAAATTTGTAAAGAGAATTAATCAAGTTATGGGAGAGGGGATTTTACAATCATCAATGTTAATCCAGCCTTTAATGTGTTTATGAGGTGTCAGTTTTAGACAATTGTAGGGTTGATTACTATCTCTTGAGTTATAATTAGTCCTTAAATTGTAAACCCTAATCAAATTATGGACTTGCAATCTCTCAATTCACAAATTACCCGTAATTCTAATTAGTTCTAATGCTCACTAATAAACAATCAGGTCTCGCACAAGATCTCTCTCTATGAAATTATCGATTAGACTGATTAAATGGTCAATTAGATCACTTAACTCTCGTTAATCCAATCTAATCATTTTTGTCTGGTTCACCCTTTGGGTTTATTACCAAAATATGCAAATATATCAATCAATCACAACACCTAACTCAAGTAAACACAAATCAATTAGATTAACATTAAAGATAAGCAAAATCTTGAAGGTAACTCATCTCAATCTTACACATTAACTTAATAAAAAGGTAAATGGGGAAGAAATGAAACTTAGGTTGGATGATTCAGGAGAGCAGCGACATTGAGAGATCGCTATTCTGGGAAGCTTTGGCGTCAGAAGTCTCATCTTCTTCCTCTTCTTGTTTTCTCTCTCCCTTTTTGGTTTCCAAATGTAGGCAGAATGTAAGCTCTCTTCTAGGGTTCCATCATTATCCTTTTATAATCTTTTCCAATTAAGGTAAATCCTAGTGTCTTTATGGGGTTCGAAATGTCCCTTGAAAACTTGAATCCTAAAGTGACAAAATTGTCTAGGGTTCGAAATCATTTATCTACATACAGGCCACGATCTTAGCCTTCAATGCACGATCGTGGCCTGGTTATCTGCTCTCTGTCACGATCGTGACAGATCCCCCACGATCGTGGCCCTATGCTTAAGCTTCTGTTACAATCGTGACCCTATGCTTGAACATTTGTCACGATCGTGGCCCTATGTTGATGCTTTTGTCACGATTATGGCCTTGTGTTTTGGTTCGGGTCTCCTCTGAAACTCTTCTGAATTCGCTGAAACACTAACAAATTCATTATGATACCTCATATATATAAATTTGAACCTCAAAAACTTGTTCTCACCCCAAAAAACACTTAAAACACAAATGTTTATGAACTATCACAATTCTTAAGCTAAACCACACTAAACAATCCACTTAACCGATAAACACATATCAAATTACCTATAAAAATACAATGCAACCTACACCTATCACTCCACAACCTACAGAATCAGGACATTGATAGAGAAGGATGACAAATTATTTGCCACTCTAATAAAATTTTCTAGGAAGAATTCATCTACTCTAACAAAGCAAATCTTTAAAGGATTCGGGGAGCACCCTACTTCTAATATAATAGAAGTCAGAGAATGCAATCGCTTTTCAACTACTTCTTCTATAAATGAAAGATATATCCCTCAATATAAAAAGAGGATATCCCTATAGCGTTTCCTTTTTTTTTTATCTTATTAATGGTTAATATATAGCCAGGCCTCAAATTCCTAGAAAATAATGATTTGCTAAGGAGTCTGAGGCTAATAGTCCATAATATGGTTTGGGAGGCAACATTGCAGCTGTAAACTATAATCCCTTTATTCACCCACCACAAAATGAGGCTACAAGTTAATATGCAAGTAGTTAGAGAAGTAGTTTAGGAATTGTACGAACCTAGTTTAAACCAACTTAGCCATCTAGAGTTCCACAAGCCTTTTTCGAAATAGATTGATAATGAGAATCCTTATCCTCGTGGCTATATAATTCTTGAATTCAACTTGTTTTATGATGAGGATAGTTAATCCACTATTGATTATATCATTAGATTCACTATACAATGTGGATAATTATCCCATTAAGAAACATTGAATTACTTTAAGATTAGAATATTTCCAAATTCATTAACATGAACCGTCTTTCTTGGAATGCTTTATTTCCTAAGAACTTTATTTTTCTTAAGGTTGAAATGGAAAGATTGTTTCATACTTGGATTTTTAGGATTGAGTTTGAAGTTAGCATAGCTGAGTTGTCAAGGGTCAATTAGAAAAGTGATGATAATGTTTATTTGTTCATCTGTCATTTCAAGAAAATGAGTTGTTGTTGTCAGATTACACTTTTAGAAATTGAATATGTGAAACCAGCTCAAAGTGAGCTAATATTGAATTGCAAAAGAAATTCTAAAGTATAAAATTTTGTGATTTCTATAAATTGACAGCAAAATCTTCGAATATGAAGAGCTGCTTAGGGAAAAAGATCACTGTAGGAAGAATTTTCTTGGCACTAATACTATCAAGATGAATACTTACAATTTAATAGTATTCGAAGTCAAAATCCCTATACCTTGCGCTTTCCCCTATTTGGAGTGCAAATCCTTAAAATTCAAAAAGAAAATACAGGCTCCATCAACTCGAGTCCACTATGCCTTTAGCACCTCCTAAATAGAGGGATTTTTTTTATTTTATTATAAGAAAATTTATCACCTGACCCTCAGAGCATAGAATTCCTACTAAAGAGAAAATTCAAGGTTGAGACTATTACAAATATCACAATACTTAGAGCCACTCGACAAATTCACGTTGGAGATTTAAGATGTGATCTAATAACAAATCAATAAACAAATTTTGATATTCAATGAGGCTGACTAGACTATGTTGATAGATGAAGAACTGTTCCCACCAGTGGTAACCGTTAACTTATGCCTACTGGTAGACGTTAAAAAGAAGTTGAAAATTATAGAAGATATTTAGCATCAAAATCGAATTTAGGAACTTGTGTTCTTTTTTTTTTTCTAATTATAATACCAACTTTAGGAATTGGGGTCAACAAATTCCTATAATTCATCATAAGGTGAAAATTTAAGGAAAAAATTACCCAAGAAAATTCACCCCAGTTTATAGGTAAAGATGTGAAACTTGAATTCTGAGTTACTAGTGTAAAAATTAAGTTACCAATATGAATGCCACCATCTTGACATTGAAAAAAAAAATAAAAACCTCTAAAGAATTTGATACCCTTAACTCAAACTATAAAAAAAACAGCTTCAGTGTTAGATATCCATTGCTAAGAATGAGAAAGATAAGCCAACCTTAATGGAGGAGCCAACTTCGAGAAAGCCATCTCCTGTGAAACATGTTTTCTCTTAAGAAAGTACTACAAATTCTAACAAAAAAAAGGAAGAAGGGTAGAAGTCATCTGTAAAAAGTTAGAAAAAACAAAAATGATCATATATTTCATAGGAAGTCAACTCACTCTGAGAGCTAAGAAGAGGATTCCAATGAGTTCATTATGATTGGGAGCATTCCTATTCAAGTTCCATGTACTATTCTCTCTATAAAGGTCATTGCGTCATTTGGCAAATCTAGTGCAAAGAGGGCATAAACCCCTTCTGAGAAAGAAGAATGTAGGGTTTCAGTACTGACAATAGGACCAGGAATTCCTATGAAGGTGATATTAGAAAATTTAGTTAAGGTTATGAAACAACATATAAGACCTTTATATATTAAGTTCTATATCAATGAAAGATCGATTTTAAGAGTTTTGGTGGATAATAGGTTGGTAATAAATATTATGTCAATTAAAATGAAGATAGCTTTAGGAAAAGACGATGCTGACTTCATCTTAACTGTAATATATATTGTTGCATTCAATGGTGAAACTACTGAGGCATAAGGAATTCCTTCTATAAATATTATATTTAGAGGGAAGACTTTGTTAATTACATTCTTTGTTGTTGACACCCATGCTAACTACCAAGTCTTAACGGGATGAGATTGGATCTACTCCAATTACGACATTATGTCATCCTTCCATTATTTTTTACTTTTATAGAAAGGAGATGCAGTAGAAATCATCTGGATTGATTTGTAACCAATTTTATTAAATTTTATACGATGGAGGCAAAAGTTTACAAGGATCATATAAAGTATATGCAAATTCATAAGTCATTTTAGTGTAAGGAATGGAAAGAAAATATGAAGACAAAGGCTCAAGAATTATTAAAAACAACTACCATCATGCTTGTTCCTAAGCTGAAGAAGTTTCCTATTGTAGAGCAAATTGGTGAGTGAAGTCTCACAAAAAGAAAGGACGATAGTTACAACTATAAAGACCAAATATCAGATGAAACAAATCATGGAGAATTTGGAAGAAATAAATGGATATGATAATGCACAACTGATTTTTGAAGAAGAGGAGGAACTATAAATGATTGATAATAGTGTCTAAGAGTTGAAATCCACACATGAGAAGTTTGATGATTGTGAGAGTTAGAATCAAGAATCATTAGAATAAGTGAATTTAGGCAATTCAGGAGAGTTCCATAGAGTCTTTGTTAATAAAGAATTGGACTCAAATAAAGTTAGAATTAGTAAAAATCTTAAAAGAATTAAAAAGACACTGTTGTTTGAGACTCTACTGAGATGTCAAGATTAAGTAAAACATTGTTGGACATAGAATTTCGATAAAACCAAAATTCCACCCTCTTCGTTAACCTCCTATTTAAAGGTTAGAAAAAGGTTTAAGTTGAACGTCAAAGAAATTTTTTTAAAAAAAAATATGTAAGGCTAGTTTTTTTAAACTAGTAAGATATAACAAGTGCTTGGTTAATTTCATACTTGTAATCAAGAAGAATGGAAAAATAAGAATTTGTATAGACTTCAAAAATTTAAATACAACCACCTCTAAAGATGTATATGTGATTCCACTTGTTGATTCATTAACAGATGTGACAAGTTGACATTCTTTGTTTTCCTTTATGGAATACCTTTTTGTTATTACTAAATTTCTATAAAAACAACTTTAGATGCATAGGATTAATTTTGACATTTGAGTGGGTTATAATTCCTTTCAATCTAAAAAATGTAGGAGCCAGTTATAAGAGGCCCATGAATGTCATTTTTTCATAATTTGATAGGACTACTTGGAAGTTGACATAGATGATAGTGTCGTGAAGTCAAAGAAGAGTACAAATCATACTCATGATTTATAAGAAGATTTTTATAAGATAAGAATGCACAAAATGAAGTTGGAGTTAAGGAACTTCCTGAGATTTTTAGTTCACAATAGGGAATTGAATTGGATAAGAATAAAGAAAAAGATGTTCTTAAAGTAAAAAACCTTAGAATAAGAAGGAGCTTCAAAGGTTTTTAGGCTAAGTGAACTATGTGAGAAGATTTATTACTAATCTAGTAGGAAAAGAAAATAATTTTCAAACTTATTAAGGTTAAACAATTTTGAAGAATTCCACTAAGAGGAAAGTCATTAGCGACCTTTGATAGTACCAAGGAATATATAACCAAACCTCCAATATTGAGGTACGCTAAAAAAGGAATTTTATTAAAGTTGTATATTTCTGCTACAAAAGAATTTATTAGATGTCTATTGGCCCAGAGTATTAAGGTTGGTCATGAATAAGCTATTTGTTATCTAAGCATAATTTTAACACCTACAGAAAAGAAGTATTCACCCATTTATATGTTATGCCTAGCATTGTATTTCCCTTGTTCAAAATTAAGGCATTACTTGTTGCAAAAATAAAGTCTATGTGGTTTCATGGTTTGACTTAATGAAATATATATTTAATAATCCAGTCCTCTAAAAAATACTAGAAAATGACTTATGACTTTTATATACTTTAACTTGACATATTATCCTCGAAAATTTGTAAAAGGTCAGACATCAGTCAACTTCTTAGCAAGCTACATTAAAGTATAAGAGGATAAGGGACTTTTATTTCTCAATTATGAGAAGAAGCTATAGGAATTGAAATTTGACTAGTCCAGTATAGAGAAGTTAACTAGTGTTGAAGTATTCATAATTGCACCAAATGGGACCAAAACTCTTCTCTCCTTTAAAATGGACTTTCCATGTACCAATAATCAAGCAAAATATAAAGGCTTAATAATTATAATAGAATTTCTAGTTAATCATGGAGCTAAGGAAGTTCTAATAAAAGGAGATTCATAACTAATGTATAACAATAAACAAAAGAATGTAAGTGCATGGATTTAACTTTATCACCTTATTATACCATTGCTGTCCAATTGATAGAATTCTTTGATGATATAAAATTTCAATAAATTCTGTAAGGTGAAAATTGGGAGGCAAATGACCTTTCGTAGATAGCATATAGGTTTAACATGTCAAAAGACTTAGTTTATAAGTGTATTATGATATAACAAAGGTCCCATCCATCCATTTATAAGAGGGTATCTTAACTAGAAGTTTTTAATATTGACAAAGAAGTCACCTATTGATTGGAGGTTAGAGGTTAAAGATTTGTGGGAAAATCCTAACAAGAAAGTATATTTCAAACTTAAGCAACAAGCAATAAATTTTATGTTGATTGAAGGAATTATGTTTTATGAAGGAAATGGACTTCTTCCTAGATGTCTTGGGATACCTGTGGTATTAACACTAATTCCACAAGTTTATGAAAGAGTAGATAGAGCATAGTAGTATGGAATAAAGATGAGATGCCTTATATATTATGTTTTTAAGGTACCTTGATGCATTTTTTAGTGTTTCAGAGTCAACATCGAAGAACGAAGAAGTTTTGGAGACATTTAGACTGAAACAACAGGCCACAATTATGATAGAAGCTTAAGGAACGAGCTACGATCGTGTCCTGCATGCCAAGATCATGATGGAAGGCTCAAATGTGATCCACAATTGTGGCCTACATTGCGTAGATGTGCAAGCACTCTATTTTGAAGGATTTTTTGGACCTTTCAAACCTCGGAAAAATCCTAGGATTATCTAAAACACAAAGGAGTATAAAAAGAACATAAAAAGGCAAAGAAAGAGAACTTTTTGCATCAGCCACCTTAAGAAACCCTAGAGAGAGATCATCGAGAGATATGAGGAAGAGAAGAAGGAAGAGAGAAGAGGAGAAGAAACTGACTCAAAGTACTTCCCGAATCAGGAGGTTTCCTAACGTTCCTGCCTCCTATCATCCATTTTAGATTGTATTTCCTATTTTTTTCAGTTTTATTATTGTATAGAATTGGATTGAACAATTGATGATAGGATCTAGAATGTCGAGAATGTTCTAAACTCACCTTCAAAATTTTATTTTTGAATTAATGAGAATCTGATTGTTTTTGTGTTTATTGGATATTTTTGTGATTTGATTCTACTATTGCATAATTCAATAATAAATTGAGAGGGTGAATCGAATGAAAAATGATTAAATTGGACTAATGAAAGCTAGGTGCTTTAATACAAATCAGAATTAAATCTTATCGATAATTTATGTGGAGAGAGATCTCGTATAAGTTTTCGATGGTTTATTAGAGAACTTCAGAACTAATTAGGATTTTGGATAGGTTATGAATTGATATATTGCAACCTCCATAATCTGATTAAGGTTTATGATTTAGGGCTAATGGTTATAACTTGAGAGAGAGTAATCGACCCTAGAATAGTCTTGAACCAAGAATCCAATAATTCATAATTAGTTAGGTTAGCATTAAGGATAGGTAAAGTTCCCTTTGCCTCAATTAGTAATTTCCTTCAGTTGATTATTGGGTGTGTTGCAGATTGCGTAGTAATTAGTATTTTCGTGTTTGATTCTTAATTTGATTGATTGAATTAAAAATCTCATATTAGTTTCGTTGCATATTAAATTTCTATTATTTGTTTTTGGCCTTAGGTTCTAGGATTAGATTAGTTCCTTCCTACTGGGATCAACACCTTTGGTACTACGCTAATAAACTATGCACTTGCCGATTATCGAAGGTTAATAATTAAAACCATCCAAACCCCAATCATTTTTCTATTTTAAAATTTTTTATGTTATTCTTGAAATAGAAACATAAAAAAGTTAAAGTATATTAGAGTTGAAAATTGAGGAGAGTACAAAAGTGCATTTAAAAACTACTATATAAATCATATAATCAAATTAAGAAAGTAGTCGTTAAGTAACCTTAACTCAATAAAGTTTAAAAAATGAATCATACCATCATTAAATGAATTTTATGTATATTTGCATATGTAACACTATAATCTCTTTCTTCATAGTAATGAGAAGAAAAGCATTAGATCTATTCAACCTTTATTCTTCATTCCATATAAGTCTAGGGAGGCAAATGTGTCTTATAAGATCTTATGAAAATACATGGTTATAGAGCATTCATACATAATCTTAGAAATAAGAAATCCAAACTTGATGGTAAATCTAAATTATGCATCTTTTAAGGTTATACTAATGATTAATTTGGATAGAAATTACAAGATTTGGATTAGGAAAAGATTATTAGAATTTAAGATTTTGCTTACTTGAAAGAATATGCAATTGAACATTTTAAGAGAAATAATAAGCTATTAAAAGTTAATGTAAGTTCAATTCCTATAAAACCTACTAATGAAGAGGAAGCCATACGACATGATAAATTGGAAGCAAAAGAGATTCCGAAAGTTAATTAGGATGCAATTGAAAAATAAATGGAAACAATTTAAGCCAAACTACCATATAAATGCTTGTTATGGTGATCTAATAGAGAAAAATAATCTTCTTAGAGGTACTTTCCTTATAAGTATGTGATGATTATTGATGGAGAAGAACCAAAAATCTTTAAGGAGGGCATGTATCATGTTCAGAAAAATAAATAGTTTAAAGGAATGTAAAAGGAGATGAAGTTGCTATATAAAAAACCTCACATTCGAGTTAGTGAAGCCCCCTAAAGATAAAAGAACTTTAAAGACTAAGGGTATTTTTTATTTAAAAGATGAAGAGAATTTTAAGCTCATCCATAAATTAAAATTGGTTGTAAAAGGATTCAGTTAATATAAGGGAGTTGATTTTGAACAAGTGTTCTCATATTAATATAGAATTATCTTTAATTAGAGTTCCACTTAATCTAATAGGTAGTCTAAACTTAGAATTTCGTCAACTAGTTATGAAGACTACTTTTCTTATATAGTGATTTAGAGGAGATATAGAACAATAACTAAAATCAAAAATAATGAAAAACTATAATTTTTTAACATATTAAGCGAGTTCAATTATAGATTTTTATTCATTATTTTAAATTTTTTTGAATCACTAGTAAAAAGGGATTTTAGTAATGAAAAAGCTCTCAATTTTGTTTGAACATTTCAAATTCAATTCTAAATTATAATCAATTTGAAATTAAAATAAATTGAGTGGAATGATAAAAAAGGCTTTAAACTCAAAATATATGAGCATATGGTATCTAGGTTATATAAAAAAAAGCATGTATAGTTTGAAGCAAAAACAAAGACAATGATATAAAAATTTGAATTATGATTAGGAATAACATTGGTTTGGGCTCCGGGCTAAAAAATTTTGTGAGGACTTGGGCTTGACCTAAGATTCAAACTGGTCTAGGACTTATTACTCAAGCTTAAGCCTAATTGAACTTTGGGTGACCAAAAGCTTGATCGAGATTTTAGTTTTAGATTGAACCTAATTATTATGTTAAGAAAATGATATTGTTTTGCTTATTAGAAAACGATATAATTTGAAAATTTACATTACAATCTTTAGGCTTTGGGTCAAGTTGTTGGACCCCGAACTTTCGGTAGAAATTAGAAATATTAAATGGAATTAAAGGAGTATGTTTGTATAGGTATTGCGTTATAGATGTTATTGTACTTAAAGGAGATTGATGAGAAATGAAGTGATTGGTTTTGATGACTTTGAAATTCGAGTA
>JANZLF010000006.1:30344655-30362410 GCA_026546835.1 Erythroxylum foetidum | reverse complement strand
TTGTTAGAGATTGCAATTGCTGCTTGATTGTCAACAAAGATCTCCACACCATTTTTCTGCTCCATATTCAGATCACAGATAAGTTTCTTTATCCATAAAACTTGATCAACTGCTGCTATAGCTACAATAAACTCAGCTTCTGCTGTAGATTGTGCAACAATCTCTTGCTTCTTTGAGCACCAAGAGAAAAAACCTGAGCCAAAACCGAAACAATAGCTTGATGTACTTTTCATGTCATCAACAGAACCAACCCAGTCGCTATCTGAGAATCCACATAGTTTGAAATCATTGCATTTTCCAAACTTAACTCCATATCTGATTGTAGCTTTAATATACCTTAACACTCTCTTTGCTGCAATTAAATGTAACTCACTAGCACAATGGATAAAGCGAGATAAGAGATTTATAACAAATAAAATGTCAAGTCTGGTGGCAGTAAGGTACATAAGGCATCCAACCAAGCTTCAGTAGTAGCCTTCATCAACTTTCTCGGTTCCATCTCCCTTGCTCAGCTTCTCTTTTTTATTCATGGGTGTAGCAACAGCTTTGCATTCCTCCATTTCGAATTTCTTCAAAATTTCTTTGGCATATTTTTTCTGACAAATGAACACTTTATTTTTGGCTTTGTGTAATCTCCGTTCCAAGAAAGTATTTCATGAGAGCAAGATCCATCATTTCAAAAACCTGCTCCATTTCTTGTTTGAATTTCTCAATTAGCAAGGCATTATTTCTGTTCACCAAGATATCATCAACATAAAGAGAAATTATAAGAACAGTATTGTCCTTATGTTTAACATAAAGAGTTGTCTCCGATAAGCTTTTTTTGAAGCCTAAGTTTTGCAAATAATCATCTATCTTACTGTACCAGGCCCTAGGTGCCTGTTTCAAACCATAAAGAGCCTTTTTGAGCAAGTAGACTTTATCTTCTTCACCTTGCACAACAAAGTTAGTGGGTTTCTCCACATATATTTCTTCCTGCAAAACACCATTTAAAAAAGCATATTTGACATCTAATTGAAATACTTTCCAACCCTTTTGAGCAGCAACAGCTAGAAGCATTCTGATTGCATCTAATCGAGCCACGGGAGCAAAGGTGTATGAGTAATCAACACCAAAAATCTGGACGTAACCCTTAACAACAAGTCTGGCCTTATGTTTGTCGATAGAGCTATCTGCATTCAACTTCGATCGGAACACCCACTTCACTCCTATGATTTTTCTTTCAGTAGGTTTCTCAACTAATTCCCATGTTTTATTCTTTTGAATCATTGACATCTCCTCCTCCATTGCTTTTTTCCATTTTGGATCTCCAAGAGCTTCTTCATGTCCAGCTGGCTCATATACTGCCACATTACATCTTTGGTAAATTTCAGATAGTGACCCAATTCTTCTAATTGGTGAATCATCAATGTTTTCCTCCAGCCATTTGTCTCTCGACTGCTCTTTAGGAAGACTAAGCTCTTGTAGGAGTCCCGGTGAGTCATTCCAATCCCACTGCTCCTTTTCATTAAAATGAGCTTCTCTGGTAATAGTCATCTTTCCAGTTTGTAGATGATAAACTTTATAAGCTTTGGAAACTAAGCTGTAACCTACAAAAATACCAGGAATGACTTTCTTGTCTAGTTTGTCACGCTTATTCTGCGGAACATGAATAAAACAAACACTTCCGAACGCTTTAAGAAATTTCAATGAAGGCTTAAAACCACACCAGGCCTCAAATGGTGTTTGATCCTTCAATTCCTTACTTGGAAGTCGATTTTGAAGAAATACGGTTGTATTAGCAGCCTCTGCCCAAAAAATTTTAGGCAAATTCTTCTCATGCAAGATACATCTCACCATCTCCATCACATATCTGTTCCTCCTCTCACTGACTCCGTTTTGTTGTGGTGTATAAGGGGCTATGTATTGGTGTCCAATGCCAACTTCTTCACAGAAAGAATTGAATTGAGAAGAGGTGTATTCGGTCCCATTATCAAACCTTATAGCTTGAATTTTGCAGCCACTCTGGTTCTCCACCATATTCTTGAACTTCCAGAAAACTCCAGCCATTTCTAACTTGTATATCAAGAAGAAAATCCAACACATTCTTAAAATCATCAATAAACATAATAAAGTAGAGGCTACCTTGAAGGGATGGAGTTCTTTGTGGTCCAGCAACATCTGTATGAATTAATTGCAACTTTTGTGAGGTTCTCCAAGTTGACTATGGAAAGGGAAATCTGGTTTGTTTACCAAACTAACAGGCATAACAATTTGGCAAATGATCAGCAAGCATTGGTAGATCCCTTATCATATCTTTCCTTTTCATTTCTAGCATGCACTGAATATGACAATGGCCAAGTCTCTTATGCCAAATTTCAGTGATGCTGGTTTCTGCAGAAAAAACAGCTTGCTCCTCTTCTGTTGGATCGAACAAGAAGCTTTTACCCCTCATTTTAACACGTAGAACCTACTCCCCTTTTGCATCATAAATGTCACAATGCCGATCTTCAGACGTTACTTTGAATCCCTTTTCAACTAGTTGATCCACACTCAGCAAATTTTGATCAATGTCAGGCATAAAAAGAACATCAGAAATAGTTTTTATACCTGATATTGTTGTAATTGCAATGG
Organism: Erythroxylum foetidum; assembly: GCA_026546835.1. Lineage (NCBI taxonomy): Eukaryota > Viridiplantae > Streptophyta > Magnoliopsida > Malpighiales > Erythroxylaceae > Erythroxylum > Erythroxylum foetidum. The sequence continues at coordinate 30,359,797 of JANZLF010000006.1, read as the reverse complement.
CTCCTTTCCTTTTGCTGGAATGTAGACACCATTTCCAATTCTGACTTTAGTGATCTCAGTGAGATTCAACTCCTTAAAGAGTGTTTTGTCATAAGTCATGTGGTTTGTACAATCACTATCGATAAGCCAACTTTCGGAACTACACCTGGTAGAAAAACATGTTGCCACAAAAATATGATCTTCTTCACCTTGATCAGCAACTTGGGCATTAACTTCCTGATTCTTGTTTTTGCAAATTACAGGTTCATGTCCAAGTTGATTGCACTTCTTACATTTGGCATCTGGTCTTCTCCAACATTTGTATGGTGGATGACCTGTTTTGCCACAATGATTGCAAGGAGGATATTCTTTTGAGCTTCCACCTTTTCCACGATTGCGGTCAACTGAGGTTTACTCATCTTTTGAACTAACTTGCGTCTTCTGAAAGTCTTTTTCTTCATGATGCCTGACTGGAAGGGCTCCTTTAACGAAACCATTCTGCCTCATATATCGCCTCTGCTCTTGAGCCTGAAAGGAGTTCAATAACTCTGCCAAGGTGATTGTGGACAAATCCCTTATATTCTCCAAAGCGGCAATTGATGCTTCATAGTTTTCAGGTGCAGCAACTAAAATCTTTTGAACAATCCTAGAATCATCAAAAGAAGTGCCAAGCAATCTTACTTTATTGACGATATCAAGCAATCTTTCAGAGTATTCTTTGGCTGTCTCTGACCCTTTTATTCTTTGCAACTCAAACTCCCTTATAAGATTGAGAGCTTTCATGCCTTGAATCCTATCATCTCCAGCATATTCTTCCTTAAGATAATCCCAGACTTCCTTCGCTATTTTGAGAGACATAATTCTAGTAAAGATTGTGTTTGAAACAGCCGCAAACAAACAAGACTTGGCCTTCGATTTTTTGGTTTTCCTCTCCTTGTGATTTTTGATTTAGGCCATGGTGGGATTTGCCGGCAGCGGAGCAACAACATAATCCTCTTCCACAACTTCCCAAAGATCTAGGGCATCCATATGGGCTTCCATTTTGATTGCCCAAATTTCATAATTTTCACCATAAAAAATGATCGGAGCAGTCGGAGAAAAATTCCCCTCAGATTCCATCTCACAGGCCCTTCAAAAATGGGGCTCTGATATCAATTGAAAGTTTAAGAGTGGAAAACATAGAAATAAAGATAAAATTTTTATTAAAGAAGAATACTGAAAGAGAAAGAAGAAGTATATTGATGTAAAGGTAATGCTTTACATTTTATAGTGTTGGATTCAGTGACAGAGTCAGAAATTTAATATAGGAGAGCTCGAATATTAATTTTTTTAAATTTTGGGTGCCCAGTACACTACTGACCCTTGAATAACTCCGTTTATATATATATATATAATATTTTTAAAAAAACCTTGGGGGTCCAGTGGACTGAACTGAAAACAGAAATCGACGCAAACACGACAGCACTATAGCAGCAATTGAAGTAGTGCTTGATATCACGAAAAAAGAACTGCTGAATCCCTAAAGACACGATCTAATTTGTTTAAATTGAAAAGAAAATAAATAAATAAAAGCCACATGACAAGAACGTGAGTTTGAAGTTACAGAAGCAAAAAAACTAATAGACAAAATGATAAGAGAGAATATAAGCTAATGTTGTGGAGGACAGAATGATAGGTGCTTTCTTTAGGTGCACAAATGCTATTTGCATGGTGGAAGTCCCATCCATTCATTAGTGTAGGAGTAATTCCGTAGTCCAAAAGAGACTTTATATCCACTTTTTAACTGTGTGATTTGCTGTTCTAATGAAGCTAGGGGGGTTATCAAAATCAAATATTTTATTGGTAGCACATTTGTGGGTTCACTGTTATGATTGATCAATTCTGTGAATGTGTTCCACCAAATTATTCCTAAATTTTATGTATTTTTATTTTTCACTTTAGCGTTCGAACCAGATATTCGTCTTACTGGATGAAGAGTTGTTTCTTAACATGTATCATGCGGCAATCTTTTATTGCATTTTTGTGTGGGTGAAGCTTATGACTATGCTGAAGATCTATCTTACCACCTATAGCAATTCTTATTTAGGCTATATATGTTTTTGTATTTGGGGTGCCAGTTCATCGATGCTGTCGAGAGTACACAAAGAATGAAGTGGGGCTTGTGGATCATCCACATATTATTCCTTGCTGTGAATCATGGATACATATTATTTGTGCATTTCTCGAAATGGAGAGACAAGTTGCCCCGTGAATAAAACAATCATACTGTTATCTTTGTGCCTATCGGATTGACCTGAGGTCTTTCCCATCTTTGCAGCCAAACCAGCATTTTACAAGTACGTTATTGTGATGTTTGTAATAAATGCTGTGGCATTATTTGCTTCTGGGCTAGCAGGAATTGGAGCTGGTGTTGGCATTTGGTAAGAATGCAATACGTTAGTTGGCAAAAGCAAGACTATGGCATTTTACCCTCGCATAGGCCATTTCCAAGTTCTGACATGTATATCTTCACACTTCATGCCATCACTGTTTTTATCTTCCCTTCCTGTATGTGAAATTTTTTTGCAGAGTTTTTCCAGGTTATTGTCCATTCTTTTTATTTATGATTCTTAACTGTGCTAGGAAAATTTTCATTGGAATCTTGAGGAGTTTACATGTATGACATTTTTTCATCATCTTCGCATGAAGAGTTTCTATTGGATAATGCATGTTACTCAGAGATGAAAGATACTGGGTTCTTCGAAGCTAAATGGGATTAATTCATCCACTCGAACGTGGGAACTGTCAAGGGCCTTTTACCTCCATAGGTTCAAATCAAATCTTGCTTCCGATTGGGCTAAACAAAATTAGAAAACAAATGTATGTCTCTTGACACATACCTATCATTGTAATTGTAAATTGCAAGTCAAAAACATATACTAATTGATACCAATTATTTCTTTTGTGGTAACTATCTACTCTCTAAGTTGTGCTCCCTAGCTGAAATAAAAACTGTATATTTGGCCCAAGCGTTCCTTTTACATTTAAATAGATCCACTGAACATAAAGAGTAAAATGTTTACAATACGTCTATCATATTCCTCCAAACCGTATCCTATATGAGAATTTGCTTCAGAAGATGTTTCCGGGATTTTTCTATGGAAGAATGAAGAACTTCTCCTCCAGATACTTGTTTAATGGTATCTTTTGAGTGTGCTTGGTCCTATTATCTTCAAAATGTAAATGCAAGTTTCACCCACTGAAACCTAGAAAAGGTCTTCAAGAGAATGTTCTAGTTCAAAACCGAGATAACAATCTGAAACTAGCATCAATTTCATGCCCTGGAAAACAAGACAGAATCAGTGAAGTTTACAAGTGACATGTTAGCTTTCTTTTGTGGAAGAAATGCTTACAAATATGACAAGAAACGAGAACTGATATGAGGTTGGAAATTTTGACCTTTGAAGTCGTATAAGTAGATGGCAATTCCATGGTAGTGGCCAACCAATCTGAGAAAGAAACCCTCTTCATGGCATATAGCTCAGAGGTGACCGTGTTACCAAGCACTATCCACCATGCTTCATCTTTTAGCTGCAAAAGAACAACCTTCAGTAAATTTCTTTTTCCCCACCAACAGTATATAATGGTAAGAGAGGAGGAGATTTTACCTTTGGGAATCGAGGTAGAAAAGCCCTCATAGTATTTTGCCTGGAGTTGATCTTCTCCAATTTGATGTTAAGAGCAAGATGTTTCTTTCCATGAAGGTCCTTATTCTGTACTTTTAACTTCATTTGAATACGAGGAAATTGCTGCAGGTCCTGCCAAAACAACCAAAACATATGAAATGGTTACATTTCCTTACGTCTACATGTGCATTTGAGTGCTATTATGTTACTTCTGCCATGTGCCTATCTTCACCAAAAATTCAGTATAAAGAAAATGGCAAACGACCAAGTAAACAAATGGATTAATCAAAATATAGAAGCAAGAAAAAGACAAGTTTTCTAGCCCAATAAGTGCATGATATTTCGACTTATAGAACCGTAGAACACCAAGAAATCTTTAGTGACTAGAATGAAGTTTTGAAGCAAAAATTTAAAGGGTAATTTTGCACCTGCTGTAATCTTGAAGCAAGGGAAGATCCAACCATTGCCTGCAAGGTACCCTTGGGAAGATTTAACAACTGTTGTACAGTGGAGATTCCCTTTTCACTTAGCGACTGTGCAATATCAGCATTCATGCATGGCAACATCCATAAGGCAGAATCCTTATCAAACCACAAACCCTGAGAAAATACCCCATTATTAGAAAGGACAGGCTAAAACGTTTCACATCTAATCAACCATCAAATGAGGAAGAAAAAGTATATAATTAAAAAAAAAAAGCATTCTAGCCTAAATCTACATTGGTGTTCCACCCACGTCTTTCCTATGTGACTAACACAAGCTGATGTGTGGATAAAGAAGCAAATATGTGGGTCCAACTTAATGATTCACGTCTCAATCATTAAGTTGCTTAATGTTTATGGTTTAGGAAATAATAAGCCATCGTCTTCACAGAGGTTCATTCTTTGTAATATTTTAAAAAAAACTATTAGATAATTTACAGGCACAATTACGTTATATTCCTCTGAATGCCAGCTAAAATTCTTGGAGACTGCCCACTAGTGGTCTTCATGAGCCTAAATTATGAGTTAGTACACCAGATGAAGTTGGGGATGTGATATAATTGTCACTGAGATTATTCAAATGCACAAATTTTTTGATGGAACAATTGAGTCAATTGTGTCCAGTCCCAGAAAAATGATGCATTAATTCCTTTTGGAATTGATACTAATTACAAGAATATTATGTTATCGAAGTACTAGAGAATGTTAGTCAATGGCAAAGAAAATTGAGAAATTCCTACTTTAAGGAAAAAACTCAACAATGATGGACACAAAAATTGAGAAATTACTACTTTAAGGAAAAAACTCAACAATGATGGACAAAAAAACAATTGTTGAAAGGAATTGAACAACACATAAGAGTAAAGAATAGTATTGAAATAAAAGTAACTAGCGGCAAAATTGAAAAAACAGTGATGATAATGAAATTAGAGCGCATCTTCATTTGAATAAATTCTTTACATTCATTTTTAGTATAATCCTCAATATCAGTTTCTTTCTGCGAAGCACTACGTATCAGACAAATAGACTGCCTGCACATTTAGCTTATTCGAAAATTCAATAAAATAGTTCTTATTGTTCTTTCCTTCTGAGATCTATTGTTATCTTTTGTCCTTTCCATTTTCTTCTCATTCTAAAACATACAACTGCAAGCATAGATTGTTTGTTGGATCGCATAAAAAGTTTTATGTGACAGCTGATTTCTTCTTTTGTATTTTAAAACGTCTCTTTTGTAAAAATGTTCCAATTCTTCTTCGATTGTTTTGGTTATGAAGCCCATTTTCTTGCTTAGTACAGAACTATTTCTTGCCAAGCTTACTTACTCTTGAGCAATTTCCTTGTGAATTTTAAACTTCACTCCGTCCCCTCCACACATATAAACTAGTATGTCTGATATATCTATATATGTATATATGAGCATTGACAGAAGCATGTGATCAGTAAGAGTTCTTTAATAATCAACATGCTTATACCTGCATGACCATTTGCAGAAGATGCATGCAAGTTATTGAGCTGGAAAGCCATCCACTGTTGGAACATATATCTATCATGGCCTGGATAATGCGTATGCTTTGATCCAATACTGACTTCAAGTCAGTTACATAGTCACTTATTGGCAAATCCAACTGGGAAAAATGTGCCTGGGTCCAGAAAAGGACAGTAAAGAAAATTAGTAAAAGAAAATAGATCAAATAAGATTATTGTAGAAGCAGCACAATTGGAAATTTGGAGAACAAATAATTGAAGCCTCAATGGTAGAAATTATGATGACTGCTGACCTGAAATAGAAGATTTGCTTTGATGTGAGGATCATCCAGTTGGTTTTTATCCACTGCATATCTAACTCTCTTGGACAAGGCTTCATTGTAATTTTCCTGCAATAAAAGAAATGGAAACATCTCTTACAGGGTCTTTACAAATAGTACGTACATAATAATTTTCCACATCTAATGCATATCAACATTTCCAGGAAAGATCAACTGGTCAACTGAAACATCAATCTAGAAATTAGACGACAATACACAATTCATTCTTATAACCAAAGGGTAGAAAACTAGAATAACCACTTGTGACAAACAGACTAATCTGACATGCTGCTGGGCATCTAAGAAGAAAGGATGAACAAATGACATCACATTATCCCCAATCAAGATCCTCTCAAGAGAATATCGAGAAACATCTAGCAGAAATTTTCATACTATTAGTAATTTCAGAATACATATACAACTGCATAAAGTCCATGAACTGTACAGTTATGTATTCTATATACATCCCACTACAGCTAGGGCTCTCCCTGTCAGCTAGAATTGAGAAGAGATTGAGAGGCAAAGAAATTACCTCATTGTGCCGCACAGGAAGTTCGTCATATTCAGAAGCACCAGATAGAATATGCAGAAACACCTATTTTATACCAAGTAAACCTTAGAAGACAAAACCATAATAACAAAATTGAAAGCCCGTACCACAACTTTCTCAAAAGTACTTACTTCAAGAGATGTATCTGACCCTATGTTTGAACCAAACATCGAGACAGTCATGTAGCTAAGGTAGTACTGTGATGCTATCATACCCAACATTGTAGACTCTACATTGTCCTCATTCATCTTAATGCATCCACTGTCTTCCAGATCCTCAAACGTGTGCTGCACCAATCTGCCAATACGAATTGTCATAGAATTGTCACCACTAAACCGACAGAAACAGTTGATAAAGGAAAAACATGGATGCAATAATCATTTCAGGACTCATTCAGACAAATATTTCTGATAGTTTATGCAAGCACAATAAATTAACTGCAAAGTTAGCAAAGAAAATCTACAATGGCGACATTTTTTGCCTTGATTTCTACAAGATACTATGAGCATATAATATGAATTATTTTTGAACAAAACCTTTACCAAATTCATGACTATTATGTTTTCTGACCAATCCAAACCTGGAACTGTATTATGCTCAGACGAAGATAAAACCACATGAAATAATTTAGAAGAAATGCACTCATCTCACCTAGACAAATAAGAGCTCAGGGCATCAGTTTCTGCATTCTCTAATCCATAGTAGGCTGGATTAACCATCTGAAATAAAAATTCATCAACTTTGGCTACTGGAATATTGCTGAAAGTATGAAAGAGCATTGATCCTGGATGGAACAGTTATTAAATAACAAACACCATCTTTCTTTGCCTAGAAAGAGCATTTATTAATATGGAAGGACAAACAGGTTGGAAGTTAACTTTCCAAACCTAGATCAGTAAAATTTAGAAAACAATGTCAATCAAGAAAGAACCCACTCTTTACAATCTTATTTCATTTATAACTGTTACAGCAGAATTATCCAAACGTAAGGTAAATAAAGAAGCCCAAGCCTGCCAAGCCACATGTGGGTACAAAACTCCAAAAGATGATCTCTACAATCTGCGATTGTTAGTTTGTTAGCAATTATGTTAGAAATTCTGTTATGGGTAGTAAGAGAAAGGAAGTGTGAAGGTGTGGGAATTTCCGGTATATATAAAGAAATTCATTGTTGTAATAAAGACATCTGAATATATACAATTTCTTTCACAAATACTCTCTGTTTTCTGGTTTGTTTCGATAGCAGTCACCGGAATCTATTCCATTAGCTAGGTTCCCTGATTGTCATCTGAGTAACTGGAATTTCCAGTTACAATAACCCCCACTTTTTCCAATCGTATTTTGTTTATAACCCTCTCCCCTCCACCCTGAAGGAAATACTTGGGCAGATTACAAACAATTATGAACAGGTTCACTTTCATGTCACATTAAAAACATCTGGGAGAACAAGAAGAAAAGAATAGTTTAGCACAAGACTGTTGAGACTAGATTCCAGATTCCAGCTGAAATACAACAAGAGGAGGAATATGAGATCTAGCCATTTCGGAAAGTGTAGGAGGGTAAATTAGGAAATGTTAAATGAGGGTGAGTCATGAGGAAGTTAGTTGGAATAAGGGAATAAAAGGTTGTTATGGGAGAATAGAGGGGGCATTCGGTTTTGATATTGTGATTTGTGATTGTAGGAGGTTCAGCTAGCCCTCGAAGTCTAGCTAAGGAATAATAGTTACGGGTATCCCATTCATTACTACTTCATTCTTGTTCTTGTTCTGTGCTGTGTGTGCTCTGTTGTGGTTGTGTGCGTGTTTGCTGTAGTGCAGGTCTTGGTGTTTGGAATTGTATCTCTGTTAGAGAAGGTGGTCTCTAACAAAGACCAAGTAATTTCCTAAAGACCATGGGATAATGAAAATCTGTTAATAGGAAAGTGGTGCACAATTGCATATTATCACATCTACAGTATATTTCAATTACCCTATGGGACATATAGTTCATTCTTAAATAGAAGTATGATATTTAACTTTCGATGCCCCCAAAGTGTTGCAGTTTCCATACTCGTATAACAGGATCAGTATATACCTTAATTGCCAACCAAAGGACCAATGGATTTTCCCTAAACAAACCATATTGTGATTTACATTCCATGTTATAGAACTTGCTTTTGCATTTCCCTCTACCATTATTACGTCACTAGAGCTTCAGAAGATATCAGACCATCTTTAGAACAAAAATTACAGCATGACTAAAGGAATTTTGATGTAATAGTGAAAAGCAATACAGGTTAGAAAGAAAAAGTAACAGGACTGCATGAAGGTACTCGTCACAAAAATATCCAAAAAATGTCAAATCTGCAGGGAGTTCATATGTTAGAGAACATAAGCAAACACGAGAAAAATTTTTCAATAATTTCAGAAAAAAAATTATTCAGCTTTTCCTCTAACTGTAGCATGCATTTTTTAAGGCAATTATGTCTAGAAAAAGAAATATTGTTTTCTTTGTTGGAAAAGTCAACTACTATAAAGGTACAACTTCTGAATATTTTCTTACAATGAGAAAAGGAACTAAAGCCCAAGACATAAAGAATGGCACATATGAGGGTGACCTTAAGATAAGCCAAATGGTTTGAGGCACACTGCCGATATACATATGTTACTATATTACTTTCAATTTCTCTATGCTTTATAGCTAATTCAGCACTGGAATACTTCATATCAATTAAAAAGAAATATCCTACAACTAAAGGAATAGCAAACTGAAGGATTATCCCTCAGTTATTGATTACCTAGTCAATAAGTGATTAGCAAAAATTAACTTGCAAACTCTTTATCAATGAGTGGTTATAAAAATAATACCAGTCTACGAAACAAGTAAGTCCATGTCAGATAATGCACTCCATCTTCCTTATGGGAAATTGTGCCGCTAACTATCTCTGCGTTTATGTGATCATGCAAGTGTTCTCTCAGACTACTCTCAACTGGGAATGGTTCGTACAAGAACTGCAAACAGAAAATGTCTGTATTATTTCCAGAATACATAAAAGAGAACCAATTAAAGAGTCAAAGGATCTAAACTCACCTTTTTATAGAAGCTTTTTTTGGGTTCATGAACAAGAATGACTGCTTTTCCATGTTGATCATATTGTGGGCGGCCCGCGCGACCCATCATTTGCAAAATATCTGTGATTGGGAAATCAACATATCGCTTTGTTTTTCCATCATAATATTCCGTCCCCTGAAATAGGATGCATGTATAGATTACAATGGCCGAGTTCCATTAAGTAGTATTAATTAATATCTGACACAGCTCGCTTCTCACGCTATGCCTCATGAATCCAAGTGCAAGCCCTTTGTGGCCACTTCATACGTCAGAAATTACAGCTTATTATTTGATCAACATTCAATGTAGTAGTTTTTTTCCCCCATGTACATTTTATATTAAAGTCATAATTCAAGATGGAAATTTTGTCCAGGAGTTGTTTTAATAAAGATAAAAGCCCTCAAAATTCACTTAAAAAATGTGATGTTTATGAGATCCTTCAGCTATGAAGTCTATCTTGGTTTATTGGACATTCAGAGAGTACACGAGCAGGTTAGTTGAACTCCTAGTCTAGGTAAGGCACTGAATTTGTTTGATGAAAGTAAATTAATTTGTTTGATGAAAGTAAATAACGCAATCCCACGTAGTATTGCTAAGATTATCACATGTAGGAGTACATGAGTCGAGTGAGCCACTTCTCACCATATTCGGGCTTGATTTATTATTTTTTTTCTCAAGCTCAAGCTCTAATCAAGTTTCATTGGCGAGTACGAATTTATTTTGAGCCCAACCTGACCTCAACTCAGAATGAAAATTTCAATGATCCAGCCAAGTATGTTGAAAATATGCAAGAGTTGAACAAAATCACAAGACTTGCTTAGTAAATAGAACCATCTGTTAATTGTTTTAAAGTTGCTTATAGAGAGTCTCTAAAAACTAAGATGTAGAAATAGTTTCCTAGTGACAATAAATAAATCTTCAAACAAATTTATAGACAATTCTCTAGATGAGCAGGTAACGAAAATAGCATACAAGCCTAAAATACTTGAGTTCACCTTTGCTGAAACACAGCTTGTTTACCAAATGAATTTAATACATGGCCAGGAATCGTCTATATATACAAGACAAAAGGTTTACATTTCTGTGTAGCTACTAATACGAAGGACCTAGGCAAGCTGCATAATTTGTTATTAAAGTATGTAGTGCATATCAAAATTATTGCAAATACAAAGCCATGATGCATGTGAAATCTCATCAAACTCATACTTGTGGCTATTTTCTCAATACTTATCCTGTCCTCAGATTTTTTTGAAAAAAATTTGAAACGAAATACTATATATAATTCAACTCACCTTGATAATGACCAGATGAGCAGGAAGATTTACACCCCATGCCAAAGTACTAGTACATACCAGTACCTATGATGCAACAAAAGGCAAATTTTCCCAAATAAGAATCCTTTACCACATAACGTACCACAATAAGATAAATTTGGGGAGGGAAATACCTGAATCTTGTTGTTTGAGAAAAGTTCCTCAACCAGAGACCTGTCTTTGTCATTCAGCCCTGCATGGTGCAACCCAATGCCAAACTGCAAGGTATGTTTAAGATTTTGATCAGTGACCTGGGAAAGAACCATCTGTAATGACTCTTCTGTCATACTCAGGAACTGCACTGGATGCTCATCTGAAGCCGCAAACTACACATACGAAAACAAAGAACAATCAATCTAACACTTTAATAATTTAAAATGACATGGAATAATACTTCCCCAAAAATAAATATCATCAGACCTGTATAAGGTCTAATGCAGTAAGCCTTGTTTGGCGACGTGATGAGACAAATATCAGAACAGGTTTTGTAGGTGAGTGTGTACATATTGCAGCGTAAGCTGGTTTGTTCATGCTGTTCATCCTTGGGCAATAGTACTTCCCTGGATATCCCTATTCCAGAAAAATTTATGTGTAAGCTCCCAATTCTTGCACTTTCAAATCAACCACAAGATTTTTTTAAAAAAAGGGTAAACAGTAAACATTCAATGTCCATCAAAGGAATATTAGATTGAAATCGTATAACATAAAAGAAAAGATTGAATGACCAAATTGCATTAGTCGCCACACATGCCCATCCTTTTAGAAACCTTCAAATAGCAGTTTCTGCAGGCAATAGGAGTTATTGGTGTTTGACAAGCGAATGGGACTTCTCATCCCCTCAAACCCTCAATAATGTCAAGTTGCATAAACATACAACACAACTTTCCTTTCCGTAATAGCAGTTTGAGAAGCCAGTTCTCTGAATCAAGAAATTTTAAAACCAAAATCTTGTACCAGAGATCCATCGAACATTTTATCCTAATTAAAAGATTCTGATGGTAGTGGTTTAATGAAGAATACCTTCTTTTCTTTTCTTTTTTGGGAATTGAAGAATACCTTCTTTTATGATTAGATTTAAGTTATTACAACTGGACTCAATAAAAAAGAGGAAACTACCCTATTCTGCGTGTACAAAGAGCTTGACAACAGAAAGGAAATAAAAAGCAGGAAAACATATAATGCTCAGATCTGAAATATCAATAAACTCAGAAAAAAATCACAATGATAATCTTTCTTGGTACATGAAATCATGGAAACCACAAAAATATAGAGTAGATTATTGCTTGACCAAAAATAGTCAATGGCTATGAAGGTCTTCTGAACCAATATTCCAGGTCATGCTAGTAATTATTTCACGCAAGTAACTAGTTACCCCTTCCAGCACCCTCTTCAGGACATTAGAATGTTATAAACAAACTAATGGAAGCAACAGGGACCGATGTATAATGTGCCATCATTAATCATTCCATATGGAAGAGATTTCAGAGTCCAAAACCCTCAACATATTGGCATCAAACACATTCACTAAGAGTATGAAGGAAGCAAAATTAATGATATGCAATGTCAGCAAAAGCTAGCGATCATCATTCTCTCTACTGCAACATCATAACTAAGTTTAGTATAAGCACCATCACATAAATGGCACCCTTATACCCAAAAATCTTGACGAAAAATCATCTTTACAATATGTTCCCAGTTTTACAATATGTTCCGTAGTTTTGAAAGCTAAAAGAGTACGTGTTAAGAGTTAAGACCCACGTGTTTTGAAAAATATGTTTCATCTTTTCTCTTGCACCTAATTTGCATATGTTTATGTTGAACCTTTGAAATCATCAAGGAAATTTTCAAAAGCTCAACACTGTCAAAGATACCCACTAACCTCAGAGGAAAGGAGGCAAAGGGACAAGGTCATATGGAAGAGAAAGTGTTACACAAGTAGCATGAGATTTAGGAAGTGATGCCATAAAACTTTGAACTGAAATACACAAGAACCATAAAACAGAAACAGATGAAAACTCATAGGGAGAACTGAAGCTTCTTACCTGAATATGTACTTCAAGAGGCACAGGCCTCACACTTGGTTTGAAATTGAAGAGTCCAACTTCACCAACACCCAGCCAATCAGCCAAATCACTAATTAAATGTAAAAGCAGAGAGGTCACGACTAATAATAAGATGATAAACATGCAGAAAGAAAATTAAGAGTTAAAGAAATAGAAAAAAAAAAGGAACATCAACAAAACATATCACAGATGTTTTTGTCCCTTGTCACTTTTAACTCAGCCTCTAATAGGGAAAAACAAGGCAAAGAGAAAACAAAGATACATTAGCCACCAAGATAAAATAAATAGGGTCACAAGTGGGAAAATTGATCAAAACAAATTCCGAGCAGGCAGAAATGGCGTGAATTTGCATGTTTTCATGAAAATACTTATTCAAATTAATTGTAAATGTTAATGATTGTAGACAGAAGAATATGTAACTAATAGAATATTTTAAGAGCTGATCACATTCCCTAATTAGAGTTTATTTACTTAGTAACTTTACTCTGTACAAAGTATTAAAGGATACCTTTCCTCATTTTGTTACATGGTATAAGAGCTAATCGTTGGTTTCTTGAGTTTTTTTTCCAAGCTTTCGTTCTGCCCAATGAGTAGTAACCTTAGCTTCCATCTTCAGTTTCAATTCTGCCTAAGGGAGCAAAACTTTAAAATTCTTCGGCTCGGGTCACCCATCCTAGGTGACCTTTTTCCCTCATCGTCAACTCCTTGGGAGCACCACCAGTTGACCAACCTCTCCTTGAAGACCAATCACGGAAAGCCCTAAATGTGAGCCTCATGCACCGCCTAAAACTTCTGCATCCTCTCCCATGTGCTGACTCGTGACAGCACACATGATGATGTCTCGCCCTCCAACAAGTTCTTCGACATCACCTCTCCTCTCCATCACCTCGGCATACTTGGTTTTGCTCAATCCTGGCTTCTCTGTGGTTCCATACGTAATGGTGTTATTGGGGCTTTGGTTTCTCTAGTTCTTTCACTCAAAACCCAAATAGGGTAGTTTTCCCCTGTCGGATTATGTAGCAGTATCTAGAAGATTGTATAAGAATCATATAAATCCCTGATTTTTAGGGATTATAAAGATACATATTTTCATGTATCTTACGGAATCTGCTGTATATTTAGGATAGACAATTGTATATATATATACTATGGCTGTAACCTACTAATTATGAGAATAAAATTATTCTTCTCTGCTATTATTTTCACATGGTATCAGAGTTGTTGGCTCTTTCCCAAAAACTCTGATTTGTTTCTCTGGTCATACTGACCGAGAACATCATCTCCACTGTCCCTCTCAACGTCCTAGGCTTATCACTCAATTTCTTGTTCCTTCCTTAGCCTTACCTAATCAATCATGTTAGAATCACCTAGTAGTTCTGTTGAAATCATCAGCTCCACGGTCAAGAACACTGTTGTTGCCATACTCGGAGATTTGTAGAATATTCAAACTGCATACCAATTGAATGGGAAGAACTATTTAAAGTGGTCACAACTGGTTTGCACATTCCTAAAGAGGAGAGGGAAATTGAGTCATTTAATGGGAACTGGTCCTTCACAGGATGATCCAAGATTTGCGGCATGGGATGAACAAGACTCCATAGTGATGTCCTGGTTATGGAACTCAATGTTGCTAGAGATAAGTGACACATGTATGTTTCTTGGAACTGCCAAGGAGATTTGGGAGGCTATTCGACAGACTTATTCCAAAGTTAATGATGTTGCACAACTCTATGAGATTAGGACGAAAGTTTCAGCAACTAAACAGGAGACTCGGACTATCAATGAATATTCGAGTCTCTTACAAAGCATGTGGCAAGAGATGGATCATTATCAATGTATCCAAATGCGTTGTAGTGAAGATGCAGCAATTCTGAAGCGTTTTGTGGAAAAAAATCGTATTTATGATTTTTTGGCAGGTTTAAACGTAGAATTTGATGTTGTAAGGGTGCAGATCTTGGGAAGACAAGACCTACCATCTCTAAATGAGACAATTGCTATTATATGTGCAGAAGAGGGTCGTCGAAGTGTTATGCCTGAACCTCAAGGAGGGGATGGTTCTGCACTCATTACCAAGGCCACGAAATTGAAGGAGGCTAACAATCCTACGGCTGTTCCTAGAATGACTCATCCAAACCTTTTAATCGGGATTCCTTATTCTGCACATACTGCAAGAAGCATCGGCATACTAGGGAAAAATG
>JANZLF010000006.1:30332748-30344555 GCA_026546835.1 Erythroxylum foetidum | reverse complement strand
TTTTTAATATTATATATAATTAAATATAATTATTGCATAATTATTACATCACACCGGTTCGACCGGTGGTTGAACCGATCGAACCGGTCAAACTAGTGACCAGTAAGGCCACCGGTTCGATAACCGATCCGGGTTTCAGAACATAGCTTCCACCTAAGCACAGTACAGGGGCAACACAGAATAATGTCAACCATCTAAAGCCTAGGCAACCATTACAGAGCATAATATCCGAATAACCAAGAAAACTGAAAAACTCAAAGTATACATATACGAGAGATAACCCACGGGTTGTAAGAGAAAACTGAAAATCAAGTTTTCCTATGGTCTCTTCCTCCCTCCCTCTCTCTCTCTCTGAGCTTCTGGAGATGAGGATAAAAATCTACATATGTAAGCTGCGTTTTATTGTGTTTCAGTGCTCTATACATTTACCCAAGTATTTGGTATAGAGTATTTATTTTTGTATTCTAAGGATCTCAATTTGCAATAATTAAGTTTTCTTCGTCAAAGTTTATTTTTCTGTTGAATCTCTACTTTTCAACTAACCATACGGTTCTCTGATTGGAAACTAAGGTGACCATCCACATTAGATCATGCATGCATAAGTTTAACAATAGAAAGTGCAAAACAATGAACAAGATTCTCTGCATAAATCAGATGAAGCGGCAACTTTAAAAGCTTTAAAGTGTTGGATGATAATTACTCGAAGGATGACGGAAGTCGTGCCAAGCTACCAAATGGGCACCACTGGGCTCCAAAAGACTGCAAAACCATTTAGAATCACAATATACATAGGCAGCAATAAAAAATTAAAAAGAACCTCCATGCTTATTAAAGCACCAATAAGATAAAATGAGCATTTTATTCCATGCACAGAACCACATAAATCCATGCATAGAGGCCAGAAATGTGGGCATTTATGTCATGTATGCACTCAGATATGCACAAAAAATATCCAAATAGGACATTTCCTACGCACTGAAATATCATGAAGCACAATAATCAACAGCATGCACATGTTAAAGCAAGAAACAGATCAGAGGTTTTGTAACTTGTTGCAGTTACCATGCAAGCATTAAGTAGGTGTCGGATTAAGTAGTATTGTTTAGAAAGATTGTATAGTTATAATATAAATCATATAAATCCCTGATTTCTGGGGATTAAAATAAGATACAGATTTCCCTATATCTTAGGGAGTTTGTTAATATATATAGTCTAGTCAATTGTATATATAAACTAAGGGCTGTAACCTTCAAACTATGGGAATAAAATTATTCTTCTCTGCTGATATTTGACATGGTATCAGAGCTGTTGGCTCTTTCCTACTAAAACTCTGATTTTTCTTCTGATCATACGATTGAGATCCATCTCCACTATTCCTCTCATTGTCCTAGCCTTCTCTCTCATATTTTCCTGTCCCTATCCTTCGTCTTACCCAATCAATCATGTCAGAATCACCTAGAAGTTCTGTCGAAATCATCAGCTTTGCAGTCGACAATACTGCTGCTGCTATATCCAGAAATTTGCAGAATATTCAAGCTGCATACCGATTGAATAGGAAGAACTATTTGAAGTGGTCATAATTGGTCCGCACATTTTTAAAGGGAAGAGGGAAATTGAGCCATTTAATGGGGACAGGTCCTTCACAGGAGGATCCCAAATTTGCGGTGTGGGATGAATAAGATTCCATAGTAATGTCGTAGTTACGGAACTCAATGTTGCCAAAGATTAGTGACACAAGTATGTTCCTCGGAACTGCGAAGGAGATTTGGGAAGCTATTCTACAAACATATTCCAAGGTTAATGAAGCTACACAGATTTACGAGATTAAGACGAAAGCTTCGGCAACTAAATAGGAAACTCGGACTATTATTGAATATTCGAGTCTCTTACAAAGCTTGTAGCAAGAGATGGATCATTATCAATGCATCCAAATGCGTTGTAGTGAAGATGCAACAATTTTGAAGCGTTTTGTGGAAAAGGATCGTATTTATGATTTTTTGGCAGGTTTAAAAGTGGAATTTGATGCTGTACAGGTGCAAATTTTAGGAAAACAAGACCTACCATCTTTGAATGAGACGATCGCTATTATAAGTGCGAAAGAGGGACGTCGAAATGTTATGCTTGAACCTCAAGGAAGAGATGGTTCTGCACTCATTACCATGGCCGCAGAATTGAAAGAGGCAAACAATCCTACAGTAGTTACTAGAGGGGACTCATCCAAACCATTTAACCAAGAATCCCTATTATACCCATACTGCAAGAAGCATCGACAAACCAGGGAGAAATGCTGGAAACTTCATGGCAAGCCCAATCGAAGTGGGAACAACCAAAGCCAAGCAAATATGGCGAGCACTTTGTCAACTAATGAAGAAAATTCCAAAAAACCTATCCCTGAGTTTAATAACAAAGAAATTGAGAGACTAAGAACCTTTGTGGAGTCATTTGAGAAGCCAACCTCAACATGTACTTGTTCATTGACGTTTTCAAGTATTTTTTCTTCCTCTCATACTAATGTCTTAGAAAGAAATTCTCATCCTACTTGGGTAATTGATTCCGGAGCAACTGATCATTTGACTTGTTCCTCCAAACATTGTATCTCTTATAACGCCAATTGTAGCCATAAAAAGATCACAATAGCTGATGGATCCATCACCACTATAGCTGGCTAAAGGGATATATACATAAACAAAGACCTTACAGTAAGAAATGTCCTCCATGTTTCAAAGCTATGTGTAAGCCTTATTTCCATTAAAAAATTAACCACATATTCAAATTGCAATATAACCTTTTTTCCTTCACATTGTGTCTTTCAAGAGCTAGGCACGAAGAAGATGATTGGATGTGCTAGTCAGAGAGACGGTTTCTATTTTCTGGAAAACACAATAAATCAGAAGTTGGAAAATCCTTATCTACATCTTTTTTCTCAGAATCTGTCATGTCAAACCAAGATAAAATTTGGCTTCATCATCGTCATTTAGGTCACCCATCTTTTACAATTCTGAAGTTGATGTTTCCTTCATTGTTTAGAGGTCTTACATCTGCAATTTTTCATTGTAATGATTGTGAACTTGCAAAGCACAAACGTGCTTCCTTTCAAATAAGCAACAATAAAACCTTTGTTCCGTTTTCTCTCATTCATAGTGATATTTGGAGACCTTCTACCATTCCAAATGTTTCGGGTACTAGGTGGTTTGTTTCATTTATTGATGATTGTACCCGAGTCACATGGCTTTATCTCTTGAAAAACAAATATGATTTTAGTACTGTTTTTCCTAGTTTCTACAACATGATTCATACTCAGTTTGATGTCAAAATTAAGAGATTTCGATCAAATAATGCCAAGGACTATTTCAATCAAACCCTTTCGTCATTTTTCCAGAAAAGAGGAATTATTCACGAGTCATGTGTTACTATCCCACAACAAAACGGGGTAGCTAAGAGAAAAAATGGACATCTCCTAGAGATCAATAGAGCTTTCTTGTTTCATAAAAATTTTCCAAAACAATACTGGGGTGAAGCAGTATTAACTGTTGCCCATCTTATTAATAGACTTCCAACACGGGTTCTTGGGTTCAAAAGTCGAATTGACATTCTCACAAAATTTTTCCCAAACTTTTCTATGTCAAACAATCGGATACCTCGAATCTTTGGTTGTGTTGCATTTGTTCATATCCATTCTCACAATAGGAGTATTTTTATTGGATATTCCTCCACACAAAAGGGTTACAAATGTTTTCATCCACCTTCTAAAAAATTCTTTATCTCAGCTGGTGTCACTTTTTGTTAAGCATGAATCTTTTTTTCAGCATACCTATCTTCAGGGGGAGATCTTGAGTGAAGATAAAGCAAATGATATGTTTCTTCTAGATCCTAGTTTTGATCAATCTCAACCCACCGTTCCTAAATCCACATCTTCATCAATTGACAAACAGCCACTGCAAGTCTATTCTAGGAGGAAGGGTCCAATCTCTCGACCAGCACAAGTTCAATCTCCCATTCGTGCTAATGCTCAATTTCCAGCTGATAATTTCACACCAGATGGTGAGCCAAGAGTTGAGTCATTTGAACCAGCAGAAGAATCAAAAGAAACAAATATTGATGACCCACCAATTGCAGTTAGGAAAGGAACAAGAACCTGCACAAAACACCCATTGTCTTCTTTCATGTCTTATCAGAATCTATCACAAAACAAAAAATGGGAGGATGCTATGAAAGCTGAAATGGAGGCCTTTGAGAAGAACAGGACATGGAAGTTAGTGGAATTGCTGAGAGGGAAGAAACTAGTTGGGTGTAAGTGGGTTTTCACCGTAAAATACAAGGTTGATGGATTGGTAGAAAGATATAAGGCAAGATTGGTGGCCAAAGGGTTCACTCAAACCTAAGGCACCAATTATCTTGAGACGCTCCTGTTGCTAAGATGAACACAGTAAGGATATTGTTATCATTAGCTGCTAATTTTGAGTGGAATCTGCAGCAATTTGATGTGAAGAATACATTTCTCCATGGTGATCTAGAAGAGGAAATTTACATGGAAGTTCCTCCCGGATTTGAATCGAAAGAAGGAATGGTATGCAAGTTGAAGAAAGCTCTTTATGGGCTCAAACAATCCCCACAAGCTTGGTTTGGGAGGTTTGCTAAGGTGATAATTTCATTGGGATATAAGCAAAGTCAAGGAGATCATACTTTGTTCATTAGACATTCAAGTTTCGGGCGAGTCACAGCATTGCTAGTTTATGTGGATGATATTATTGTGACGGGTAATGATGTAGAAGAAATAAAAAATCTGAAGCAATGTCTCTTGAAGGAATTTGATATCAAGGAGCCAAGAAAGTTAAAGTACTTCCTAGGCATTGAAGTAGCTCACTCAAACCAATTCGAGCCCAAATACTAGGTGGCAGTGAACTCCTATCACTTGCCGAGATACATTCATGAGTATCTCGATCCTTGAAGGGACCCACATAAGAAAGCAGTGACAAGTCTGTTCTAGCAGTTCACAAGGGTGGAAGAGGTAAGGCCGAAGTAACTGTGGTGGTCGTAGAGGAAGGAGTAGACGAGGCCAAAGAAAATATGACCATTGCGGCAAAGAAGAGCATTTTCGGGACTACTATGGGGACTTACACCCAGAGTTGCACCCAAAGCTCTCTTAGTCTGCTAATATTGTGGAGGACTCTGGTGGTTCTACCTCAACAAGTGGAAACAAGGTGGTTTCTAAAGACAAATATACAACTTTTCTCCAGCATCAAGCAGCCAACCAAGCAACCATACCAATTGCGTCGTTTGCTCACCTAGGTAATTGTTCACCTAGGTAGTCACACAACTTGCATATCATCCTCTGTTAAAACTTGGGTTATAAATTCCAAAGCCACTGACAATACTGCAAGTGATCAAATTATCCCTATACCAAACTCAGACCAACTTACTGCTACTAATGGTTCCATTACTAGTATAAGTGGGGTTGGCATTGCATTTCCTTCTCCTTCAATGATGTTACCAACAACAACAACACTATATATTCCAAAATTTCCTTCCAACTTAATGTTAATTAATAAACTAACCAAATCATTGAATTGTTCTGTTTCCTTTTTCCCTCATTCTATTGTTATCCAAGATTTGAAGATAATTGGAGGAGGGCGTGAATCTAGAGGTCTCTACCATTTTGATAATTGTTGAACCGCTTGCTCAATTGTAGCTTCACCCCTCCAAATCCATAGTCACTTTGGACATCTCATTCAGTATAAGTGTGGTTAGTAAATTTATGCAAATTGACTCAAACCAGCCAAAAATGGTAATTTGGTGAATCCCCTATAGGTTATTCCACAATTTTCCTACTTTATATATATATATATTTAAATATAAATATAAACCAAAAGACGTAAGGATAAGGCATCTTTTTCTTCTATGCTTTTTCCTTAGCCTTCTAAGTAGTCTTCGTCTTTAAGGGATAAAATGGAAAATCCTTTCTTTAGTTCTGTTTCTCTTTCTCATCATAATTATATTTGAATCTTGAAATACCTCAAGTGCAATAGGGCTCATATAAAATGCACGGGCATTGTTTAGTTCAGGCCTATAGCGATGCTAACTGGGCTGGTTCTAGGACTAATCGACGATCTACTATAAGGTATTGCATGTTTGTTAGTGGCAATCTAATTTCATGGAAAAGCAAGAACCAAATAGTGGTTTCTTGTTCAAGTGCAGAATCAGAATATAGTCATGGCATATATAACTCGAGAACTTGTCTGGGAAAACATATGTTGTAGGAACTTGGATTTCAACAAACTCAACCTATGGAGCCACTGTGTGATAATCAAGCAATCATTTACATTGTTTCTACTCCAGTTTTTCATGAAAGGACAAAGTATATTAAGGTAGACTATCACATTGTCATAGAGAAGGTGCAACAAGATGTGATAAAAACGATATTAAGGTAGACTATCACATTGTCAGAGAGAAGGTGCAATAAGATGTGATAAAAACTATTCATGTGAAATCTGATGACCAATTGGCTGATCTATTCACCAAGTCTTTGGTTGGAAGTTGTGTAGCACAACTGTGTAACAAGCTTGGAGCTTATGATGTATATGCTCCAGCTTGAGGGAGAGTGTCAAAGATTATGATTTGATTAAGAGAATTTTTGGAGATTATGATTGATTATGATTGTTATTTGATTAAGAAGATTTTTAGGGACTATGATTGATTATAATTGTAATTGGTAAATAATTTAGTATATAAAAGGAGGGGGAGCTGTCGATTTCTTTAAGCTCTCCCAATCCCCCTTCTCAATTTCTCTCAATTTCTTTTTTATATCAACTTTGTTACTGTTTGTTTCTAATGTTAAAGTCCAACAAGTTCAACAAGAGCAGACGACAATAATGAGTAATTGGACTAGTCCTAACTCTCAGCTTGAGATTCTTAAGTCTCAAATTCTTTCTAGGGCTAAGATTTCTCCATGCACGAGGTCTTTACCCGAATACTCCACATAGATGTTAGAGCATTTGTTACTCTTAGCATTCAAACTTCTAGTGCTCTAGTGAGTCAAAATAGATTTGACATTGGAAAGTCATCTCGTATGAATAATAATTGAGGAATAGGAAATTAAGATAATAAGAATCAAGATGCAGGGGAAACTATTTGTCGATATTGTCATTAGTCGAACCATATCAAATGTGCGTATTACAAACTGTAAAATAAATATCAGAAATCTCATTCAGCTTATATTGCAACTACTACTACACGTAGCTCATCTGCTGAGAAGACAATTACAGTTTCTGTAGATGAATTTGTAAAATTCAATCGATAACAAGAAACATTGAAAAATTCATCTCACCCTATCAATGCTATTGCTAACTCTCTTTGCTCTTCCTTACAATAGGTTATTGATTCTGGTGCCTCAAATCATACGATAGGTAATTCTAATCTTTTTTCTACTCTCCAAAAACACCTATCTCCTTCCCATGTTACTTTAACTTATGAATACACTTCCTCTACTATTGGATCTGGCATTGTTAACCCCACTCCATTACTACCCTTGTCCTTTGTCTTGAACCTACTGGGACTTCCTTTAATTTACTATGTATGAGTAAATTCATTTGTGCCTTAAATAGTTGTATCTTATTCTTTCCTAATCATTGTCTTTTCAGGATCTTATGACGAAGAAGATTATTGGTAAAGGACTTAAATCAAGAGGTTTGATGAAATCATGAGAAATCAGGGAGGATTTCAGTCTCCCTGGCTTGCTCCTCATTAGGAGGCAAACTTCCCTAATTTTCCTCCTTACCTTATATTGTATTTTGTTCCTAAATTAGATCATGATTGTATCCTATGTATATGGACGTAAATATTGTATAGAAGAGATATAAGAAAAGCAAAAGAAAGAAGAAAGTTACCATAGATGTAGGTCCATATTGACCGAACCACGTAAATAATCAGTGTTGATTTTCTATTTTTCCCTCTTCCCACAAGGTCTCTACATTCTGGATACCCAATTGCCAAGACCAATAACTTGTTTAGGTGTGTTTTTAATTCCCTTTAAAGCTCATTATCGATTAGGACATACCTTTTTACCTCTATTGAAGAAGTTATGTCCCTAATTTCATACGTATATTACTTAGATTGTGAGTCTCATCAGTTTTCCGGACATTATCATTTGTCTTCACTTCTCAGGATACTAAACAAGTTAGTTTTCTTTGTGATTAGTATATTATGATGTTTGGAGTCCATGTCCTGTTGTGTCCAAAACTAAGTTTCAATATTTTGGTTTTTTTATTGACGATTTCTTTGTGTGACTTGGCTTTATTTAATGAAAAATCGCTTTGAATTATTTCTCCATTTTACTGCTTTTTGTGCTGAAATAAAAACACAATTTAATGTCTCTATCTATCCATACTTGGAGAAGCGATAATGCCAAAGAAAAATTTTCCACAGCACATCAATCCTCATATGTTGACAAATCATCTCAAAATAATGTAGCTAAAAGAAAAATTTTATCATCACCTTGAAACTGCCAGAGCACTCTTGTTCCAATTGAACATTACCAAACATTTTGGCAGATGTAGTCTTTGCAACCTATTTTTTGATCAATTACATGCCTTCATGTATTCTTTGTGGTGAGATTCCTTATAATATTCTTTTTCTAACTAAACCTTTGTTCCCTCTTACACCACGAATTTTTAGTATTAATTTTCTTATTCGTGATATTCGTCCTCAAGTCACAAAGTTAGATCCAAAATCTTTAAAATGTGTTTTTTGGGGCTACTCTCATCTACAAAAAGGATATCGGTGCTACTATCCAAATCTTAATAAATATTTTATGAAAGCCAACATTACCTTTTTGGAACACATTCCCTTTTTTTCCCTACTACTTCAATTTCTAAGGAGGGCAATGAATTGTTAGTTTACAAATCACCTATCAAACCACAAATGTTACCTATACGCAACCACAACCAACGCCTATTTGCCTGGTCTCTTCTAGAAAATGGATCATCTTGATAGAAGTTCAATACGTATCTCTTCTTTGACATCAAGTCTAACGCTCAATGATCTCCTAGTTGCTCTTTGCAAAGGTCAATGTCAGTGCACGTATCCTATTTCCTCTTCTGTTTCTTATTGTTGTTTGTCTTCCTCTTCTTATTCTTTTGTTGTCTCACTTGATTCTACGATTCCAAAATATTGTTCACGAAGCCTTATCTCATCCTATTTAGCTTGTTGATATGATAAAGAAGATGAATACTTTTAGATGTTACTGATACCTGAGATTTAGCGAACTTACCAATCAAAAAGAGGCTATTGGATGTAAATGGGTGTTTGCAGTCAAAGTCAATTATGATGGTGTTTGCAGTCGAAGTCAATTATGATGGATCAATGGCTCGACTTAAAGCACAACTTGTGGTAGAACACTATGCTCAGACTTACGGTACGGAATATTCTAATACTTTCCCACTTGTTGCTAAATTAACCTCTATCTATCTATTCATTTCTAGGGCAACTACTTATGATTGGCATTTACAACAATTGGACATAAAAAAATGTCTTCTTACATGTTGACCTTCAAAAGGAAGTGCTTATAGAGGAACCACCTTGGAACTTCTAGATGAGGGATACTAATGAAAATCATGGACATACTCACATCGAATATTTTTCATATGCTGATTAGGCAAGTTATAAGATTGAACGAAAATCTACTACTAGCTATTGTCTCTTTATTGGACGAAATTTGGCCTAAAGGAAAAGCAAGAAGCAAAATGTTGTATCCAAATCTAATGTAGAATGTGAATACAAATCTATAGCAAAATCAACATGTGATAATGTGGATATATCAACTATTATCTGAAATTCAACTTAAAGCTTCAATACCAACAAAATTGTGGTGTGATAATCAAGTTGCTCTACATACTCTTCTAATCTTGTGTTTCATGACTGAACTAAACATATATAGATTGACTATCTCTTTAGTCATGAAAAAGTGCAGTAAAACTTGATATCTACAGGATGTCAAAACTGCTGAACAATTTGGAGATATTTCCAAAAAAGCTCTATACGGTGCTTGGGTAAATTATATTTGTAACAAGCTAGGCACGATGTTCTAATCTTGTGTTTCATGAATGAACTAAACATATTTAGATTGACTATCTCTTCATTTGTGAAAAAGTGCAGTAAAACTTGATATGTAACCTTATTCTGTACAAAATATTACGAGAAATCAATACCTTTCCTCCTTTCATTGCAGTAAAAATCAACAAAAGGTACTGTGTTATACCAAATTGCCACCTATTCCCATATTGATAAATCTCCATGGTTGCAATATGTCTTCTTCTATGCATACAACATCACTAATCTCAATCTTTTGGTGCTTAGTTATGTTCCTCATCCTTGAATGTAACATAGCCAAATTTTACCATACTTCATTGTGAGCCAAATTTTACCATACTTCATTGTGCAATGCGCATTCAGAAATTCTACTCAAAATTAATTTTCTCAATTCCTAACAAGAAACTCATGTCAACCTTTTCCTGATAATTCTTTAAAAAATTTAATTCTAAAAAAAACTTTTCCTGATAAAATTTTCCATGCCAATTTGCATGCTAGAATCCTATGAGCTTTATTTTAGGTTCCTTCGTCATTAAATTATAATTCTAACAAAAATTATATGATATATACGAAACCCACTGAACTAACAATAACAAAGAATGCTAGTTAACAACCATCATAAACTTAATCCTAATGACACCATAGTCTATAGACATTTTTGTCAAAATATTGTTACACAAACAAAATCTATTTTACAAAGGTGAAAAGGTTAGGCCTCCGAAAAACAATGCAAATAGATGGTAAGATAAACATGCTTAAGCATATTGTATAACATGTGCATTTACAAATGTATCCAGCTATTTTAATACATAAGAAAAAACTTTGGTTGGAACACACATAAGTAATAGACTTCAAAATGACATGCAATAAAATTATAAAAGCAACAAGTATAGTGATGGAGACGTTAGAATTTGGTGCAAAATATTCCCAAAGCGACTCCTTATTAGCTAGATTCAATTATACAAACGGATGAGAATAGACAAAACTACACAACAACAAAGTAAAGATAGAGTTGATAAAATAAAGAATAGAAGGTCCAACAATTAGAAAAAGTGTAGATTGCGAAGCTAAACAATTTGTCAAAACATGAATTTCCATAAGTATTTAATAGATCAAAATGTACTTTAACTACTGTGGCAAGAGGAATCGATATCAAATTTATGGATTTTTTCTCACACCCTTACCTTGCATTTGCCAAAGCTGTAGAAAGACCGACAAAACGTACCATACGCTCTGTTTGAGATGAAATGTATCTCATTCTTGAAACAATGACCTGGACCAACAAAGTTATAAGGTTGAGATCACAAAGTAAATAAAGTAAATATCAAACAAGATGAAATGAAGATCAGTTTTCTAAAGAAAGATGATCCAACAATGAAATGTCTTTGTTTCAAATAAGGCATTAAAATAGACATAATTCTCCAACTTAATTGATTGACTAAGTTTACCGACTTGTATCTAGAACAAGCCATGCCAGAATTCAACAATGCAGGTTCTACTAACATCACATAAGGATAAACAAAAACAGAATACAATCCAAAACTTTTCACTAGGAACAAAGTTTAATATTCACAATATATCAATGTCATAATACCATCATAAACTTGTACAATTCCCTCTCGAAGCCTCTAAATTGTCCCATTAGTATATGTTGGTGATATACTAATATTCTTCTACAGATACTATACAGTTGTATCTAGATTATATTGAGATATAGATAGGCT
>JANZLF010000006.1:30314894-30332648 GCA_026546835.1 Erythroxylum foetidum | reverse complement strand
TAAAATTTTTAATTTTTTAAAATTTAGGTATGTAAAATAATTTATTTAAAATATATTTATAAATTGTTATATGTATTTTAAAATGAGAAAATTTACATATTATTATCATATACAAAATAATCTATCAAATACGCAATAATAACTCTTAGTTTCCATGTTTATTGTAAAAGAAAGTTATAATTTTTGGAGTTTGACTAATATTGTCAATTAATATTCTATTCAAGGAAATTAAAAGGAAAAGTTACATATCCATGGCTGAGTTAGGACATGAAATAACTTGGATTAAGAAAAAAGTGAACTTGGCAAAAAGCAGAATCAAATCAACAGATTCGAAAAATCCCAACTTTAGGAATTGAAAGAAATTGTTAAAAATGTAAGATCAGCACCAAAATCACTGACAAGTCCGTCTGCCTGCCCCAAATAATCAAAAAGATACACAAGAACACTGCCATTTGACTCTGTTTTGGTCTAACAGTATCAGAAACTGAAAAGAGAAGTAAAACACCCACCAATCAAAGATTCAATCTTTCCTCGATATTTTCATTACTCTGTGGATTAGCAGAAAGGAGAAAGGTTGATCATTCCCATACCATGTGCACATAAAAAAATCGTTTTACACTGACAAATAACTTCTCTTTTTGTCTATTTGGACAGGGAGAAAAGGAGGAGGGAGAGGAAGGAAAAGGCAATTCGTTTTCTCTCTTAAAAAAGGACTTGGTTTTTTCTTTTTTTTTTTGCCCTTTTCTTCTTTCTCTCTCTGGGAGTTTATTATCTTGTCAGATATTAATGGGTATTGCAGATTCTTGTATGGCAACTTGGGGTGAGCCTTTTTCAATCCTACCTGTCGTTATTTGTGTGAGAAAGTAGTTGTTATCTTTGCTGTTGCTATTGCTCGTTGTTGTTGTTGTGATGGGACCAATTGACCCATCCTGCTTAAGAGACCACCTCTTTTGTTGATATTTGGCAGGATAATCCGTCAACATCATCCATAATTTCTATGGCTCCTCTTGTAAATTTCGCCCCCTTTTTGGCTTTTATAAACTCAGAAGTTGTTTTGGGCTTATTTGGTTTCTGGATACTCCCAATTTTTTTTAATTAGGGTCATATTTCTTTATTTGTGTTCTCTTTGCTTAGTTTTTTGGGTTTTTAGCCTTTGGATATCTTAAAACTCCAGTTTTGATTTAAAAAAGAAAGAACTACAGTGGCATTGAGAAGAATCTTAGATGCGGTATTGCGCTGCCAAGGTTAGGTTGTTTTCACTTTCTTGCTTTTGTAGTTTGTCAAACTGTAGTACAAGTCTTCAAAGTAAACTTTTTTATGTGTTGGCTAAACTGTCAATGTGCTTATAATGCCTAGTACTACGAGTAGTTGGTAATCAGTTGCTTTATTTCTTAACAGTTACTGGATTCTGACAGCGAAAATAGAAAGGAATCTGAGATTAGAATTGTCTTAAACGTTAAACAAAAACTGGAAGTTCTTGGGTTAATGTTGTCCATACTTACGCAAAGGTTGTCTATTCCCAGGAATTGCCAAGTGGGGTTTCTAAGCTCTACTGTTGGCATCCAAAAACCAACACTCTTATCTTTTGTACGGCCTCTTACTCTAAAATTGGCAAATTAGCTTTTAAGGTGGTCTAGTTGATTTTATGAATCTTTTTTAATCTGGGTTTCTTCTTCTTGTTGTTTCAAGAGTTTTTGTGCTGCATGTACATGTATGGTAATCTCTTGTGTTTGGTTTGTTGTTAGAACAAAACAATGAATAAAGGCTGTAAAGTTGAGATTTTTAAAAACGGTGAAAGATTGTAGCTTGATGAACCATGGTGGGCCTCGACTGTTAAAACTGTTGCTGTCAAATAGGGAAATGGTTTCACGGAGTACTACTTGTTGGAATTTAGAAATGGAGCTGTGAAATGCTGCTTTCAATTCTTGTAGGCTTCTTTCCTGGTTTTCTCCATTGTCTCTTTCATATCTCACTATCGACCCTAATTACCATTTCTCAACCATTAAATTCACCGCCATAGCATTAATTTCTGCTTTGTAATTTTATGTGGGCTTTAATTGGCCATTTATTGTTTCTCTAGAATTTCAGATATTTCTCATGGTCTGACTGAAAGTTTGTTGCTTTTTCGTTCAAATAATAGGTCAGCAATTCACAAGAATCCAACTTTTGAATAGGGGAGTAAATCACCATTTAATTTACGTACTCCGCTTGGGTTTTGGTGGATTTTATTGGAAGTGATCTCTGGTTCAACTTTCTTAGCATTTTCTGGCGTCGGTTTGGTTTCTCCTCCTTGCTTACCTAGAGCCCTGACATATCCTGTCCATAATCGGAGTCTTCACTCGGTCCAGTTTCTGGTGGTAGCAAATATAAAAGTATTTCAGATCCATTTTCTGATAATTATTTCAGAAAATCTTCAGTTTTGGGGATTGACATATAAACCCCAGAACACTTTTGGTAGCTCTTGCCCATACTTCTCTGGTGAGTGAAATTTCTTGGTAGTAGATTCAGACAAGGCTAGATGACTGTGGACGAAGTGGGTTGTAGCTCTATGTGGACTAGAGAGCAAGACAAGGCATTTGAGAATGCCCTTGCAACGTATCCTGAAGATGATTCTGATCGTTGGGAGAAAATTGCATCTGATGTACCAGGCAAAACTGTTGAAGAGATAAGACATCACTATGACCTTCTGGTCGAAGACATTAGCCAGATTGAATCTGGTTGTGTGCCTCTGCCTGCCTATAATGAAGAAGGTTCAACTAGCCATGCCAGTGATGAAGGAACTGGCAAGAAAGGGGGCCACTTGGGGCATCATAATGGTGACTCCAATCATGGAAATAAGACTTCCAGGTCAGATCAGGAACGCAGAAAAGGTATTGCTTGGACAGAGGAAGAGCACAGGTAATTTATTATTTGCCGTTACTGTTTTATTGTTTGGTTGCTGTTTATTGTGTTAATTGGTGATTCGTGCAAAAAAAACTGAAATTCTCAAATGGTTTTGATGACTACTTACTTTAAAGAGTAAGCTATCTTCTTTTCTGTTGTTTTTGATTTCTTGCTTTTGCATTCAGTCACATCCATTATTTGAAGTTGTCGCCAGATCTTTCCTCTATCTTGAAATTTACTTCTGGAAGTTCTAATTTTGTGAGTCCTGAGTTTAGCTAAGCCTGTGATGTGATAGATCTTTTTCCTAGCATGCTAAAACTTTTTGTCACGTTCTGCTAGATCTTCCGGCGAAACCTACTTACGATCAAAGTAATCTGTGATGAAACACGTATCTGTTTTTCGATGGAAAAGAAAACAGTGTTATATTTTTCTTCATTTAACACATCATGCATTCCCTTATAGCTTTTTGTAACAAAAATTTGTCGGTTCATTAATGTTGAAAGAAGCATAGAAATGCCAGTTGGCCCCATCATTCTGCTGATTCACTAAGCTCTGTTTTATTCTACAGATGAGCTTGATTCTTTTATTGATTTGTTAGCTGGGAATATCTTTGAGAATAATTTTTTCCCTTGATTCTGTTTCAAGAATACTTTTTCCCAATGCTGACACTTGGCATTTTCGTGTTTTCTTCGTTTTTAATCTCTAATACATGCTCATCTGATCTGTACAAGATGTACTGACAGTGTGAGGTTATGCAAGGTTAGTAACTGTATCATGAAATACTAGATTGTTTTCTCAGAAACACAGAAGTTTGAAGAATTAGCTTCAAGAGAATAATCTCAAAATAGTAGTTGAATTAGGATATGGGTGTTCTGCGGACAAGTAGCTTGGTTTATTGTTGATATGAATGGGACATCTAAGACCAATATGCTAAGTATGGTTTTGCTTTCACTAGTCTATTGATGGGATTAGACTCAGTGGTGTGTTTTTCTTGTTAATAGTTATTTCTTATCGTCCCCTTTTATCTATCATAATTGTTAGAATAAATGGTTTTACGAGCTACTAATTAATGGTAACCCAACCATCAAATGGATAGATTATTGGCCCATGGTAATTTTTGGTGGCTCTATGTGGGGATATGTCTTGAATACTTATATACATATCTTGAATTTGTGAATTGGTATTTATGCTATTCAGCTTAGTTAAAACATATGCTTTGTTGCATTGTTTTCCTTGGAAACTTGTATGCTTGTAAGCTATTCAAGAACCGAAAATCTATGGATGAACAAGATATAATGCTGACTGTCTATGGCTCCCCTTTAAGTTCCAAACTTTTTGCTGATTATAGATTCGATGTGATTAGGACTTTCTAACTGGTTCGTGTCTTTGGTCCAATAACCTCAACTTTGCCACTGGTGTTCCTTAAAATCCATTCTGGTGTAATTTGTAAATTTTTTGTTTACTTGAACTCTGCTCCACCTACTTTATCTGATATTCATTTGTACAAGTAACAAAGATCCACTTCTCCATTATGCGCCATTTCAAGGAAAATCATCAAAAAGATCTAGTAATACTAGTTAAGACTTGATTTCCTTTGATTCATCTTTTCAGGCTTTTGTTTCCATCCCTCTCCAAGTTGTGCTTCTTCATTTTAATTGCCTGGCTTTTTCTACCAGTGTCTAACTCCTCTCATTCTTAATGGCACTGAAGACTGAAGAATGAAGACAGTCAGGGAAACCTCGACTAAGACTATCCAGTCTAATTATACCAACATGCATGCCGCTAGTTTTAGCGATATTGTTTTAGTCATGGAGCATGCACTTTTCTTCCTTTGGCTTTGCTTAGTAAACTTGGATTTAGGGTAGCCCTCCATCTCCTTCTTATGATTCACCTTGGCCTTGATTTTGTTAATTAGAAGTTATCTGCTATTAGAATGCATAAGTGACAATCTGAAAGTAGCCATTTTACAAATTTCAAGTTCATTGAGAGCAGTATGTTGCTGAAACTTTTTTTTGTTGAAATTAAAAGGTGTGAGCCCATATTATTTTTGGAATGGAACTATCTCATCAGACTCACTCGTCAAACTCAGTAGTCGAGAGTTTCCGAATTTATCCTTTTTTCTGTTATTGAGCACTAAAATGCTTAGTGCCTCTTGAAAGTTGGTCATTTAAATTATCCTGATATCACTCCTTTGTTTCAATGCTTTATGTTACTGTTTTACATAGTTGGTTAATGTCAGATGGAGCATGATTTTGTGGGTACATGGCATTGTCTAAACTCTTGTTATGCCCTTTTTGTTTTGAGCCATCTATTTATTCTATTTCTTGGTGAAGTATATTCAGTGGTACTGTTGATAGAATTTTATCATTCTAGGTACTCAGTTCAATTTTCATGAATTTCATCTTCTGTGCCTAGTTAGCCATCCAGGTTGGGTTTTCTCATGGCATTTCAGGATTACAACTTGAGAAATTCCATAGGGAGATATTTTATCTGTATTTGAGACAGTTGCTTTCCTTAACTTTTGTGCAAGAAGGTTGAATGGATCTTCTCAACAACTTTAGCTATCATTATATCGGACAACATTTTTAGATGGGGACAGTTCATGTTTGGAACCATCTGAGTTCTGAAATGTGTGTGCTTGTAATTCATTGTGGTTATGTTTTGCGAAAGAAAAATGAAATGAATCCACAAAGTAAGATTGCTGCATGTAATTATAATGTTGGTGATATACTAATATTCTTCTACAGATACTATACAGTTGTATCTAGATTATATTTAGATATAGATAGGCTGTATATAGATCTTATAGAATAAGTTCAAATCCCTTAAATTAAGGGATAAGATCAGATTAGATTAGATTAGATATATCTGGATATATTTCCAGATTTAAACTTATCTTGTAATAGGCTATATATGGCTGTATGTTTTCTATTCAATAGTACAGTGAAAATTATTCCCACTTTTGTACAGTATATATAGTTCAACATAGTTATATCCATTTGCGATGATTTTAACAGTCTATAATAACATAAAAAAAATGTCGCATTTCACAACGAATTGTATCTTTGAATGAAACTAGATAATGAACGACTATAGAATTATACACTTGCATTACAAATAAATTATAAGTTGTATGATTTTGAATGAGGAAATAATTATGTTTCAAGGTGTTCTTTTCGGCATACACAAAACTTAGCTAATTTCCACGTTGCTATTCATCCAATAATGAAGATAGTAAATAGAGTTTGAACTCACTTTTGCGATCTAACTTGAGTGCACAGTTTTTAGTTTTTATAATATATTACAAAAATATGCACAAGTTTAATACTATATAATTCTAATTTCATAGCAAAGTGCTTTTCTACATTAAGAGGTAAGATATAGAGCATGTGTGAAAAATTATACAAAAAAAGGTACAAGTCCATTAACTTTAAGAAGTCATAAGTTACTCTAGAAAATAGGAATTTTGGTGATTCTAAAAACTTGTTTTGCAGGTAATGTTTAATTTGAGAAAAAAAATTCATAATGTTATTTTACTCAAATGCAATAAATACTAGAAATTTGGGAATATTCATTAGTCAAAGTTTGACCTTGTTGGTTATGTGATTTGTAACTTATAAATATAAAGCCAATCCATTCCAATTCTTTCATAAGTAGATGTGTAAACCAATTCCCAGTTTTTTGTTAAATAGTTAATTACACTAAGCCTCTTTGCAGTTTTTTCAAAAAGTCCCCTCTTGTTAAATAATCAGTCACATAGGCAAAATTCAATCTATAGGGAGCTTTTTGACAAACATATATAGAGGGACTTTATGTAATTAACCTTTAGGTAAGAAAAAAGTTTTGAAATTAAAAATATAAAATGTGTTTTTTTTTTCTTAAAAATAAGGAACTCCTCTTTTAGTGTACACAAAAGTGAACTTTCATAAGACATCTTAATTTTTATCTCTATAGCCAATATTGGTTCCCTATCCCCAAGCTAGGATCACCCATGACTAAATCACACTCTTAATTGTTGTGAGGCAGAGCCTAGACTCTACTATCAAATGGGTCCTCCATTTCTTATTAATAATCGTTTAAAAATAGAGTGTTCAATATAAGGAGACATTTCGAAAAGTGATCAATAAACTTATGATGTTGGTTGGCAGGTTAAATGACCAATGACAAGCCCATACCATTATCATAAAAGCATTTTGCTATAGAGCATTCACATTTGGATGCTCTTATAATGTTTTTCATCAATCACTAATTGCCACAAAATTGATTCAACATCTTAAGGTGCTTTGCTCTTAGAAATGCTTGCAAACTCTGTAAGAAATACCTCAAGAATTGGTCCACGATCAGCTCCCAGCAAGTGAATCTCATCTAAGATCATGAGTCCAACCTATTAAGCAACATTTACAATTAGTGCATGCCGTGCATAAGGAAAAACATGAATAATGATGCTAACTTTCCATAGTGAAAAAACAACTAAATCTTACATAGATGTACCTTTGTCACATAATTTCTACTATGCCAATTTCGACTAATACCATCCCACTTCTCAGGTGTAGAGATAATGATATCCGCTGACAAAAGGGCAGTTAAGTCTGGTGTATAATCTCCTGTCATTTCAACCTGGTAAACATTCTTTTAATTTAGTAGAATTTCATGGTGCACACATACATACAAACACGTGAGCACAAAAACAGAACTGAGAGGACTGAGAGCACTAATATACAAAAATCTTTTATCAATATATTGGAGTACCATTTGTTTTCCTAGATGGGAGACTAAACCCTTTCTCCAATCGTGCATTCTTTCTCGAACAATAGCCTTCAATGGTGCAATGTAAATAACCTGCATTAAATACATGAAAATGAGATAAGAGAGGGACACAAAGGTTGTAGAATTAAATGTTCAACCAATACAAAAAAGCAAACCGAGCAATATAACAAGAGAAAGTATCATACCAACCCAAAATGCAGTTTTTTTTCCCTAATTGATTTATGTTAGTATTTAACCTAAGAAATCTATGGTGAAGCATAACATTAATCATAATTCATTGTTTCCTAGTTCAGTTTCCTTCATATTCCAAAATTAGCATATAATTTGGTTTTCACTATCAACAGTATCATCGAAAATCCTGATTCATCTTTTCCAAGACACTTGTTTCAGTTAGAATTGCCATCTGCTGGATACAAAATCTGGTCACTGCATGTTTTCATTTTTATTTCTTGAATACAACTTCTTCTAACAGCTAAATTGTTCTGTATTGGCCGGGAATTAGAAAAAATACCTTCATATCAGGCTGAGTGTTGAAGAGGCGAAGCATTGCAATTTCCGCAGAAATAGTCTTCCCACTTCCAGTGGGAGCTCCTAATAAAACATTGCTGTCTGTGTGATATAATACATGAAAAGTCTGCAGTTCCAAAATAAAAGCATTATATAATGTGTGCAAAGTGAAAAGAGAAAGGAAAATTAGATTTATTAAACCATACCTGTGTTTGTATAGGATTGAAATGGGAAAACTTGTACAAGGCTTCATAAGTACTGTTTCCGAGTGAAGTAACAGGAAGAGGCTTTAGATCTAGAAGCTCTGTGTGAGAGGTACGAGCCTAAACCAAGAATAATATTTCATAAGACCTTTGAAGGAAAACAGTGACATACCAAACTGAAAAGGTAAATCACTCAACATTCTCCAAAATAAATTAGAATAAGAGAATGCACCTCAGGCAGTGCCAAGTTATGAAATGATATAGTGTAGAAAGCTTCCGCGTGCAACCAAGAATCAGAAACAGCACGAATGTAGTATTGTGCTGGATGTGGTTCGAATATTGGCACAGTGAAGGTAAGTTTTTGAGGTTCTCCCCGAGCCATCTTCTTTGTAAGAGTGAAAAGCTCTGAATGGTAGATGTGGTCATTTTCTGAGTCCTGACAAAATTACCGATGCTCTAGTTATAGATTATCCAAATTAGGCACCTTAGTTTTAACAGTCGTAAATGATT
Source organism: Erythroxylum foetidum (assembly GCA_026546835.1). Classification (NCBI taxonomy): domain Eukaryota; kingdom Viridiplantae; phylum Streptophyta; class Magnoliopsida; order Malpighiales; family Erythroxylaceae; genus Erythroxylum; species Erythroxylum foetidum. Next base: position 30,323,778 of record JANZLF010000006.1, on the reverse strand, counting down.
TCTGAAGCCATGGCCCCTGGCTCCAAAACTGACACTATAATCATGTAAAACACTCGTTGTAAGAAATCAAAATTTTAGAAATGATCATGAGCTTTCACGTAGGGATACAAATGACATCACTAAGCGAAAATCCTTGGTACATTGATATTGGTACTTCCTATGTGTTTTATGACCACAAGAGGAAACCTTCTTATATTCAACTGCAACAGCTCAAGTATAGAAGCAAAACTAAGAAGGGAGGGGAAAAACACAAAAATGGGATGCTTAAATAGGAGCAAAATGAACCTGCATTACCAACTCTCTGAGCCTCAACATAAAATGAGAAGAGGATCACTGCAGCAAAGTCAAACTAGCTTGGAAGTTCAAACTAAGATTGAGATAATTCAGTAATATCATTTATTACATATTCCTGTATACGAAGCGCCAGGTGTAGAATCTATAATTAACATACTAACTAGCACTTAAGATGGCACAGATCACTATTAATTGCTAATAAGCACTGGTTCATAATTACATATTCGGTACACCTCTATGACACATAAAGGCAAACTTATACTTCTAAAAAGTCAACATTAGACCAGAAAGCTTTCTGCAGGTTTTAGGTAAATTCTATGTGATAAACTAGAACAAAAGATAATTTAACATCCAATACTGCTTCTTTGAGACATTAACATGCGAGTAATAGTAGATACCTCGACAAGAATCCACCAACGTTGTGCAGCACCATGGAAACGGTCTTTCCATGAGAAATTTGGAGTTATAAGCAAATCCACCTAAAAGTTCAATATCAGCAAGAGGATCCTCAACTTCTCAATTTGCAATCATCAAGAGAAAATATTTTTGTGAAGACATCAAATCATTACCTTCAAAACAGTTCTGGTGATTGGACTTACAGTTGCTGATAACTGAATTGATGGAAAATAACCCATGTATTGTTTAACCAACTTCAGAGACAGTAGCCCAACCCAAACACCGCAAAAAGAGAAAAAAGAAAGAAAACGAAGTGATTACAATCACAGATGTCCAAGTCAACATAGTGGAAATACTAAAGAGTTAAAAAACTCAGAGCTATATATATACCTTTCCTCCATGTGCATATCGAATAAGAGCTCCAATATCCTTTTCCTCCATCTCAAGCAGATGATCTAGGTCCACCCCTCGTTCTTCAAGCTTCCGCAATATCTAAACCAGTTAAGATATAGAATTATACATGCGCTCTGCATAAACATCAAGTAAAAGAACAAAAAAAAATATGCTAGACCAACTTCTGCTGAAAGATCCTTGTCAAATTGTCTAAGGGGGTGTTGATGAGGCCAAATTTGGCGATCCACAGCCTTGCAATATTCCAACATGAATAATGACATCTGAGGCCATCCTCTCCGTAAGCAAATTTCAAATAATGCCCGCATTATGCGAGCCAAGCTTGCACTTATATATGCAGCATCAGAGACCAGAGAAAATGTATCAATTGAACCACGGGAGATGTACAACTGCAAATTCATTTAAACAGCATATTAGGCATTTACTGTTTCCATACTTTTACTCGGTATAGACGAAGTGTTCGTTATTAATCAAAGGACCAAAAACCTGGATAAGAATTGAAATCTTTCCATATTTGTTTGAAGGACCACCCTTAACTTCTAAAGGACATGAAGTGCGCAATAACATCTCTAACTCATTCTGCTCCTCTTCTCGAACAACAATATTCTCAAATTCAGAAGAGTGGGCAACCATATCAATTACCTACAACAAAGTGAAAATGGATCAAGATAATTGTGAAAATACTAACATAATATAATTTAAGTCCAAGAGTGATTGCAATAAATTTTCCAGTCAAATAATCCAGAAAATAGCTAGCTGATTAATATATGAGGACTTCTACAAGATCAAAATGGAGATGTCAATGCTATAAAGAATAACCTCACTATCATTCATGTAGCGTTTCAACATTTCATTGTAAGTTTCAACACTTGAGTAGTGGATATAGAAGTGGCTTGCAATGCGACCAAGCTCTGTACAATAAAAATTGCCACTTTTCTCATCAAACCGCATCATTTTCGCTTTATCAAGAGCACGTGCAGCATCTGCTACGAGAGCTCGTTGCTTTAAACTCAAAGAGGGATCTGCCATCACCTACCAAACATATATAAACCATATGAATAACCTAGTTATTGAACAACATACACATAACTGATTAAATCTAGAATGCTGTAATATTCCAGTTTTTGAACCCCAAAAAGTGCAGATCGAAGAAAATAAGGACAACCTTTGGTTGCAAGTCAAAAAAGATTGATTTATAATCCTGTGCACAGTACTGCAACTTTTTAAGCATGTGGAGTCAAATGCATTTTTTATTGCCAGACATAAATAGCCATACTATACCTCCTCCCATCCAATACCATATGCCAAAGGATTCTGCCTCATCCTGATAGCAAGATACGTATAGCCAAGCCAAGCACAAGCTTCTTTGACATTAGTAACAGTACCCAATGCCACCTCTGCATTTAGATTATCTTTCAAGGAGCCAATAAACTGCAAACATAAAGGCAAAATCACAAATTAAAATGTAAACCAACTATCATCTGCATATAGCAGTTATTGGAAAGATGCAGCAGCAATTAACCTACAATCTGAAGAAAAACAAAAGATAGATGCTCGCAACAGGATTACAGAAAGTTAACTTCTTAATACAAATGATAACAAAAAATCCTTTGAACATCTAAACTCAACAAGACCAGAGAGAAAATGGCCAGATGATCCAACAGTGATACATATTGCAAGTTGATATTGAGGTAACTATATTTTTAATCCTCCTACTATAGGCAATTTCCTATTTTCGGTACCCCTACCTTTTCTTTGAGTCTCCAACGTTGAAATTTTTCCTATTTCAGTCCTGTTCATTAACTCCCTTAATAGAAGTGCATATGTAGCAATCCAAATCATCAAATAAAGGACATAGAAGCCACCTGGATTTTCCACTAACCATATTTAAAAGGCCTTGCACAACATCATCCAGAGCTCCCATTGTAGTCACTGTCTGAACGTCTCCGGATACACACATTACACCCTATACTCCCCTTCCTCCTACCAACCTACACCCTCACCAAACCCCTCTTGTCACCACTAGCCACCATAGTTCCCTCTGCAAATATCACTTCCATATCTATGTCCACCAATCCTAGCACTTACCCAAATGTTACACAACCACAGCCACCTTCACGACCATCACCACCCCCAACCACCACTATTTCAAGTAGAAGATACTCAACTCCACCATAAAAACCAAATAGAAAACATGATTTCCAAGCTGGGAATGGAAGACATCTATTCCTCAACTTAAGGGGGAGTGTCGAGTTGTATTTTAGCTACAAACTTGTTTAGGAAACTCAATTTCTTGGTATTTCAAAGATTGTGGGATCCTAAGTATTCCTTCCCTAGGAAAGTGTGGAAAAGAATTTGTAATCCTAGGAAATTGTTTTCTTTACCTAGGAAAGTTGAATCCTATGAAACTGTTTTTTTTCCTAGGAGAGTCTAGAATTATAAGAGATTGATTCATATTTTTCTCCTACACTAAAATGCATATAACCATATAATTCTAATTCAATTGTAACAAGACAATTCATTTCCCTTCAATTTTGCGTCAATATATGTAATACCTTTCCTCCACAATTATGAAGTCCCAATTAAATTCTATGTATGACTTGGGAACAAAGAGAAGTTCAAGACAAATATCCAAAACATGAAATGATTGAAACGGAAATGTGACAAGTTGGGACCAAGTACTTTCACAATTAGGGCAACACATCTCAATTAAATTATGAGCATGACTTGGGAACAAAAATGAGTTCAGGACAAATAATCCAAAACATGAAATGATTGAAATGGAAATGTGACAAGTTGGGACCGAGTACTTTCTCAATTAGTGCAACACATCCCAAATAGCTTTACAGTACAATAACTCATTCAACTTGTACCATCACATGGCACATGAACAAAATTGATCAAGAATCTGTACTTACAAAAGCAGCATAACTTTAACTAATAATCAAGATCAAAATGGCTATTACAATTGCAACGCATCTAATATCATCTGCCACATTAAAATTTAAAAACGTAAATCCATTTTACAGATAAGCAACATGTACATTGTTGTGGTGGAAAAGCTAAATAAGGTTGCAGACATCCAGGTAAAGCTAGGCCTAGTTCAAAATCTGAACATCTGACGATAATTTCATATAATGCATCACTTAGCCAAGTAAACTATAAGGTTCTGAAACACATTAGGCTTCTAAATTGATAGACACCGTGAAATTCTTGGCGTAGAATACTAAAACAAAATTGAGAACAATAATCTTGTTTAAAAGTTACAAAAACAACCACTCTAACAACCATGTCCCAAGTCAAACAAAAAATAGCAACCTGACTTTCTATCGGAAGTTGGCTTGTCAGCAACCTTAAATAGTACGCTAACTTATCATGAGATGTGATTATGATGCCTTCACCACTCTTGTCAAATTGAGGCCTCCCAGCCCTTCCAAAGATCTGATGCAATTAGACAAAAGAATAGTAGCCATTAAATGAACAAGGGAGCCACTTCCATATTTCGAGACATATATAGAGTCTAACCTGCATAACATCAAGCATACCAAGGTCACGCCATCCACCAGCCTTTGGATCATACAATTGGGTTCCCTGAAGAGTGACACAACAAAAATATTGGACTTACTGCAAGAAAAGAAAATAAACTAAAGATATCTCCCAAAAATTTAGAAAAACATCTAAAAAAATATGGAAGAAAAATGTTTCATTTGAAAGATTTGAGATTCTACAGCATTTTTTGTATGGCATTATAATTTCCATGCTATAGTTGCTAGTTAGGTTCAGTAGTAAATTTTGATCATTTTATAGCATTACTCCAAGAAAGATAATTCATGCACATTTTCTATGAGGCAAACTATAAGCACATATCAAAGAACCAGTCTCTTTGGAAAACAAAAGCCAGGGGAAACTACTCAGTTGGACCACTTAAGCAAACAACCAGCCCTGTTGCAAACAAAGAAACTGGCTGTCATAATAACACATAAATAATTGGCGGGCCAAGGAATCAAGAGAACACAAACAATTCAACGAATCAAGTTTCAGTTTTAATTCTTTTAAGAATTCATTCAAGTCCTTTAGTTTTATAAAAACCATGTTTTCTCCCATAATAACTTGACAAAACTTTAATAACTTTCAAGAGGTTATCCAAGTGCTTCAAGTCATTAATTCGACATAAATATGACTAATTAATTGCAGTAACAGCTTTAATCTTACTTTTAATAGATCTAGTTTTCTGTATGATATTTGGCACAATTACATAAATAATAATAATAATCATTTTTTCTACAGTTTCTCAACTAGAAGTTACATATTACAACCTAGTTTGTAACTATAAACAGTTTTATATTATCTTAATTGCCAAATTGCTACAAATATGACCTTTTCAGTGACTGAATATTTTTAATATTCACCAATTTAAATGATTTTTAAAAAAAATATTTAAATGTTATGTATTATCTTTAAAGTCTATTTGAAACATGGTGAAAAAAAAGGAATTATATTAACATATATCTATCATCAACAACTGCTTTAACTCCAACTCAACCTTAATCCTTGATGGATTAGTGGCTCTTAAGGCAATGATGCTCTTGTTTTCTAAAAATCACATGATAATATTGCCATACCTAAGGAGATCTTTTCTTCTTGTCCATGAATTAACCAATATTGATAATAAAAGGGTCAAATTTTAGACCTTTTGACAATCACATAAAGCCTGAATTTATAGTCTCAAAGTTCCAACTTTAAATATATGCAAGATACTCTGATACATGTGATTCAACATAAACATATCATGTTATCCATCAGCTAAAGTAAATTTTAAAATTTCTTCAAATTCCTAGTCTTTATCAAGTGTTTTAAATGACACATAGTGATTCTGGAAACTTCATATTGATAGAATTATTTAAAATGCATATAAATAAGCTTAAGATGTAACAATAGGTATACTTTAAATTGTTTAATTATTATGTTATCACCTTAAATTTATAAATTCAACATATAGTCTTTTTATATTAAATTAAGTCCTCATTTATTTGTTTGATGTGATTCTGCAGAATTTCAATATTGTTTGTATTTCACGTAATTTACATAAGTACATAGATACAAGTATATATAGAAATAGATGGAACTATTCTAGGAAACTAATATCTTTACATAATCTCCTAATATCTGTACATAATATCAGATCTAATTTCTAATATCAGATCTAATCTCATAACTATTTAGGAGTCAATCATATCAAGAAAATATCCAGCTGGACATTTCCCAACACTCCCCCTCAAGTTGACTTGTATATGTCATCCATAGCCAACTTGATTACTAGAACATTGAACTGCCTCTTGTGTAATCTCTTTGTAAGAATATCAGCTATCTGTTGTTGGGAACACAAATTAATCCTTCAATTTTTTCCTCGATGAAGTGCTTGTCAACATCAACATGTTTTGTTCTATCATGAAGAACCGGGTTGTGAGCAATAGAAATTTCAGCTTATTGTCACAATATCCTTTCATTGGAACTGAAATAGGAATCTGTAGTTCTTCCAGTATTCTTTTAATCCATAGGACTTCACAGATTCCATGTGCCATTGCACGAAACTCAGCTTCAGCACTACTTCTTGCAACCAAACTTTGTTTCTTACTCCTCCAAGCTACCAAGTTACCACCAACAAATGTGCAACAACCTGAAATTGATCTTCTATTTGTAGTACTCCCTGCCCAATCAGCATCAGTATAGACTTCTATTTGAAGATTGTTCTGCTTCCAAAACATTAAACCTTGTCCAGGAGTTCCTTTTAGATATCTTAGTATCCCGTATAAATTGACTCACTAAGCTCATGGCAAAGGCAATATCAGGTCTGGTATATGATAGGTATATTAATCTCCCAACTAGTTGCTGATACCTCTCCATATTAATAACATTTTCAGGTTGAACTGGTCTAAAATTTACACCAGTCTCAATAGGAGTATCAGCTACCTTGCATCCTAGTAATCCAGTCTCATTCAACTGGTCCAGAATATATTTCCTTTGGTTCACAAATAGTCCATCATTGGATCTAGCAAATTCCATTCCGAGGATGTATTTTAGAGGTCCAAGATCTTTGATCTTAAATTTTTTGGCTAATCTCTTCTTCAACTCTACTATTTCAGATACATCATCTCCTATTATGATAATGTCATCTAAATAAACAATAAGAATCGATTTCATACCTGCTTTGGATTGCTTGTAGAACAATGTACGATCAGCTTGGCTTTGACAATAGTTGTAGCTCTTCACAGCCCTTCCAAATCTGTCAAACCATGCCCTAGGGGACTGTTTTAGTCCATATAATGACTTCATTAGCTTGCACACCTTATTTCTCCCATAGGTATCCTCAACACCTGGAGGTAAGCTCATAAAGACTTCTTCTTCAAGGTCTCCATTAAGAAAGGTATTTTTTTACATCTAGTTGATGTAAAGTCCACTCACAGTTTACAGCCAACGAAAGTAATACTCGTATTGTATTTACCTTTGCAACAGGCGCAAATGTCTCTTGGTAGTCAATGCCATATGTTTGTGTAAATCCCTTAGCAACTAATCTTGCCTTCAACCTTTCCACACTCCCATAAGCCTTAGACTTAATATTGAAAAGCCATTTGCACCCTACCAAACTTTTATCTCTAGGTGAGTTCACAAATTCCCAAGTTTTATACTTCTCAAGAGCATTTACCTCTTCTATAACAGCTGAACTCCAATCTGGATCTTGAAGTGCTTCTTAATGCCTCTATGGCACAAACAGGTAGGGATTTTACTGCTTTAACATTTACCTTTCCATATAATTCTACTCCTTGGATCATTGATTCAGGAGCATCTGATCATATGACCTGTTCTTTTAACTTATTTCATACTTATGACCCTTGTTTTGGTCATGAAAAAATTCGCATAGCCGATGGATCATTTTCTGCTGTGGCTGGTAAAGGTTCAGTAACTCTACCCTCAAAATTCTGCCTTAAATATGTCCTACATGCTCCAAAACTACCTTGTAATCTGCTGTCCATTAGTAAACTGACCCTGTAATTGTACCATTACCTTTTTTTTATTCATATTGTGTTTTTCAGGACCTAACTACGAGGAAGATGATTGGTAATGCTAAGTTGATAGACGGTCTCTACTATTTAGTTAATGATAACTTGAAGAATAAAGAAGCTCAAGGTCCAAGTATTATTCGTTCTACCCCTGCTAAAGAATAGATTTTACTTTGGCATAATAGATTAGGACATCCTAATTTTTCTTACCTAAAAAGAATTTTCCCTCATTTGTTTAAATTTGTGGATTGCTCAAAACTTCATTGTGAGCAGTGCATTTTATCTAAAAGTCATAAGATTTCGTACCCTACAAAACCATATCAACCATCCAAACCATTTTACCTAATTCATAGTGATGTTTGGGGTCCATCCCGTGTTAAAACTCTTCCCAGGAAAAAATGGTTTGTAACGTTTATTGATTATCATACTCGGTTATGTTGGGTCTATTTGATACGTGAAAATTCTGAAGTTGCTCAAATCTTTCAAAACTTCTATACCATGGTTGAAAATCAATTTCACACATGCATTGGTATACTTCACTCTAACAATGGTACCAAGTATTTTAATGAAGTCCTTGGAAAATTTCTTAAGTCTAAAGGCATTGTTCATCAATCTACGTATGTTAACACTCCTCAACTGACATAGCGGAAGTAATTAGGTAGAGATTTTAGGTTAATCTCAGAACCAAATCCAAGCATAAAACTTAGGATTTAATAAGCAAGAAA
>JANZLF010000006.1:30253758-30277738 GCA_026546835.1 Erythroxylum foetidum | reverse complement strand
GAAAAATAAGCTACAACTTTTTAGAAGATAACTTTGTCTAATTCAACTTAGATTAATCTAGATTTTCCTCTAAATTCAAAACACAAATTTTACCCCGATGGAAGACTAGAAATTTTGTACTATGCAAACTTGGAATATCCTGAGCATAACCATTCAGCTACTAAATTAACTTCATTAAATTCTCAAATCTCAACTCATTTGACTCATCACATTCAACTACATCTGATCAGTCATAATTCCTATCTTTCTTTTCCATAACGTCTCACTTATGTGTGTGTGTGTGTGTGTGTATATATATATATATATATCAACAATTCAAGTTCCAAAATCATCAACTCAAGTTGATGACTTCTTTACGTATATCTAATCTCAACTCACATCATCCATACACCATTCATATTTCATTAACGTCAAAAAACAAAGTTTTACAAATCTGCAATGGCAATTCACCCCACAATACATCATTGTCTCAAAATCTCAAATTATAAAAGATTCTTGAACACATAAACTTGAAATGTGACTAAAACATTGTGCTTTCCCAAAACCAACTCAAAATACAAAATAAGCAAATTTGGAGAAATTCCCTTAGGCTTTTGATCACTTGGTCTCTTAGCTATCACCTGAAGATAGGATGAAAAAGGGGTGAGCTTGACAGCTCGTGGGTAACAAGTTTATAACGGAGAATAAGCGAAACCATTGAAGAGTTCGTTTGTTATAGAAAATTCATGTTGAATTCGTAAAACACTTAGTTCTCAAATTCTCAAGTCTAGCTCAAAACTCATAAATTTCACATCATCTCATAAACGTAACACGTACATTTTACCTTCAAGCATAACACTCAATTATGCATCATTCTTGACAATTCAAAAATATAATGTATAAACAAATGGCTCGATGGTTCCATAGAAATAGAATGGAGAAACTGAAGTTTACCTTATGAACAAAATGAGTCCAATTTTGGAGCTCATATGCTATAAGCGGGCAGCCGGGAGAAGGTTTTTATCAACGTGCGCGTGACCAACAGAATGGTTCCACTCTCACCTAAACAAAAGAACATAATCATGCTCAAATCATTTTATCATATGCCTATACTTTCATAGTTTCTTTTCATTTATAAAAAACGTCATGATATATTTCAAGGCATAACATAAATATTTCACAACCGTTTTTCATTTCATCATCAAAATTCATACACCAACATGTAGCAATTTTTCAAATCACTTAAAAATATTAAAAGCAACATTTATGAAGTAATTGAAATCATTTTTATTTTCTTGATTTGGAAAAGCATTAATGGCTTATAACTCTATTATAAACATGTAACCCGCCTTGATTTCCTTGCTTATAGACTTTCTCAAATGCCTCTTCTCTTGTTCCTCTTGCCTCTTTTTATCCCCTTCATATAATAACAAAAATCTCACTCAATAGGATTTTCAATTGAAAATTTCACAAAGCACAATCACTAATTTGGTTCTAGAATACTTAAACCCGTACGTTTTTCTAAACTTCATGAACTAAAATCCTTCCAAAAATCCAAACAATTTAAAATGATCTCACCTTGATTCTCCATAAAATGAAGAGATCTTTGGCTCAAATGGAAGCTCTTCTCTTCCTCTACCTTTTTCTCTTCTTGAATCACTTCAAAATCTCTCTCAAAAGCTAAGAAATGAAGAAGCCCTAGCTCAACTCCCTTCCTTTCTCTCAACCCACCAAAACTCTCTTCCTCTCTTTCTTATTTTCAGTATTCTCTTCTTTCTCTCCCTCTAATTTCGTTTTTCTTCCTCTTAAAAGAGCAATACAACATTTCTTCTTCCATTTCTACCCTTAATGAGTGCAAAATGCCCATTTTTCCCTTCCTCGTATGCCTTGTATCTTTTATCCTTAAGTGTCTTGCCAAAATTACCCTTGAATATTTTTATAACCTTAACACTTTAATTCCACTTACCCATTTAATAAATCCTACTAACTTTGACTTAATTAAATAATTTCAAGAAAGATTAACCTATCAAAACCTCAAAATTATCTAAATCATACTTATTCATCAAGAAATTTTTTTTGGGGCCAACAGCCACACTTGGACCAGTTAGAGGAGTGATTATCTACCTATCTACTAAATAAGAGGACTTTTGAAAAACCACTACATCCTCCATCAAATTAACCATCCATAGCACCTACTACTAATATCATTGATTGGAAAAAAAAAGGGTTACGATTTCAATAGTTGATTGTCTTTTTTTTTATATTTATACTTGGATCATTACTTTGTTTTTTTGCATACACAAGCAAAACCACATTGTTTTTTCTCTAGTTTAGTTTTTTTAATAGATAGTTTGGTACTGGTTAAAATTTTTCTCTTTCATTTTTCAGTCATGTTTACATTTTATTTTGTTTGTTTCGTTTCAATATGTTGGCAAGGTATGAATAATTATAGATGTTGATTATATTTTCCTTAGAAAACAGTTGACAAATAAGGCCCAAAAGAGTTTCTTTCCCCCTTTTTATTTTCCTCCCTCTTTCTATATTTCTATTATCCTTAATTTTTGCTTTAGTTATTCATATTTGGTACATTAAGAATAATGTACAACATAAGAGTGACAAGAGAATTAATTATTTATGAGCCAAAACCTTAATGAATTAATTTCATCACAATTAACTTTTAATTGGTGAAAATTTTGGAAATTTTTACATTAAAAGAAGAATAATTATGATGATCCATTAGAAATCCAATTTTGTTTTGATTTAATTAGTTTAGGTAAATAGATAGGAGTATTAAAAAATAATAGAGTCTCAATTTGATTCAATGATTTGAAATAGATCTTGATTTCCATAATGACACTTTTAAATATAATTTAGACATTTTTTTAGTTAGAAGTGGATTCTCTTTCATGAATTTTAGTATTCCACCAAAAAATAAAAATATTAAAACGTAATATATCAATAAAGTGAGCGTAAATAAATTCATTTTGTTAAGTTTAACCTAAGTAAAAAGGTTTAAAGTTAAAGAGTGTTCCTAGTAGCCCTTTAAATTAGTGATCTAATTGTGTAACTGAGGGTATTCATAACTAGGTGTTTATTTTTTCCTTCAAAATATTAAGTGACTTTTCAAATAAGCCTTTTTGCTTATTCGTTACTTTCAATAATAATTATTTTTTATTAATTTATATTATTAAAATGTTTAAAAGCAAAAAGCTTCTTACTCATTTATGTTTACTTAATATGTCACGACCCGGTATTATATTGGGTCTATGACAACCACCGCATAACCGGGATAAGGATACTAACGATGTCCTTAATCCGACTATGCAAGGATAACTGAATATCTTTTTTATTTTTTTTGAAAAATTTGGGCAGCACAACGGTTGTATTTTAAAAATCTCAAAAAAGCTACAAACAATTTCAAACACACTTCTGTATTCACATCCAACCACAACTTCAGGACTTTAAAGTCCACTCAATTTAATCTCATTAACAGTATCAAAAGATTCAAACATAAAGTCATTAATAAAACATAAAGCAATCAAAAGTTAACTTACAAAATCATAAAGCATATCTACATAAACACAGTTCATGAGCCACTAGACAACAAAAGTATAAAATAAGAAACTACCCACATGTGATAATACCTAGAAAATATCAAAAGATTACATGATCCACTCAGAGCTTCAAACTCACTAAATTAACCTGCATGGTTGGAAAGTGGAGGGGGGTGAGTACACAAGGTACTCAGTGAGCAAGAAAAACATATATCACAAATAGAATTCGATTCATATTAAGACGGTATAGATAACCTATGAGATGAATATATATCATATAGAAAACACATAGGCCTAGCCTATGACTCAACGTATACTGGTTAGGAACCATATAAGCCTAGCCTATTAACTCACTCATCCAGTGAACATAGGTTCTAGTTCTAGTACACAAAAGCATAAAAGCATCATATGTATAAATCAAATATCGATAGGAAAATCAATATTAGGATAAGCCAAAATAATCATGTGTGACACCTCTAGTACTAATGTGCACACCCACCAATACTCAATGTTGGCTCGACTTTCATCTAAGGTGAGTCCGGGCTACAGTTGACAAGAGCGTCATGACCCTACGTTATGACCTCGTCAGTGTCCAGACCCTAAGTGTGGAATCACCTGTGAGTCTCATAGAAAAGTATCGATACGGTCACTCGACTTTTATGTACTAGCATCAAGGGTACGGCGATCGCTTAATCAATTGTTCCCAGCATACGATTGACCAATCGTTTTCTCACCAATCACAAAACAAATCATGTCCAATTATTAAGTATAAAATCAAGTAAGGCACCAAGCCTTTATTTATCAGTCTAACAGATAAAATAAAACCGTGTTATGGCTGTAAGACAAAAGAGAACAAAAACATGCAGCATAGATGACTCGATTATGCATATGTAAATTTTAAAACATTATCTCATGAAATAAAACCATCTTTTGTACTCCAAATGCAAAGTTGTTCAAAAATGTAGTTTTAAAAAATAAAACTTTATCCTTTACATTTCAAGTTCAGATTGGTGGAAAACAATATCATTTCTCAAAATACATAATAAAAACATCAGCTACACTCCAAGTGCAAAGAGTTATTAAAAACAATGTCATTTATTACATACCAAAACATATTAGCATCCATTTGAAATTCAAGTCTATCATACGTTGCCTAGGTTTAGAATTCACATGCAAGTCATCATGCTTGTCTTAGGATGTTCTAATCATATTTGAGAAGTACGATTTTCCTAACTCACCTTAAAGAAGATATACTATCTCTTAACTTCAACAATCCTTGATACGAGCTCCCTAATTCACTGCTCCTGAGCCTTTATACATAAAAAGGCGTACAATGAAATTACTACTTAAATATAAATTTCATATTTATACATCATCACATTAGCTTCTCTTTTGCATTTTCTAAGGCATTTAATGCCTTTAATCCTAACTTACTCATTTCATAAAATAATTAAGCACATCTTTATCTAAGCATATTAGGCCATTATTCATCAATCTAAACAACAATTCAAGTTTACTCTAAGTTGACATAAAAATGTTTTCCAATGCACACCATCAAAATCCTTAAATCCTAAACCAAGTTCACTTAGGCATTTTATCAAACACCTAAAGGCATAAACTTGAAAGCCTCCTTCTAATGTACTTCTTCCTCATTTTCCATCATCAATTCACCTCATACATATATAATTAACATCATAGAGTACATTAAACCATCAATTTCAAAAGATATTCAAAAATTCACAAAGTTTCACCCTAAAGGGGAAAATTTTAGTTTTGACTTAAAGAACCCTCTCCATGACACATTTCATTCATCTAAATCATTTTTCATTCATCTAAATCATTTCATTCATCTAAATCATTTTTCATGCATATTAAATCATAGAGAACAACATATCTTAACACCAAACTCAAAATCATAATGTAGAGAGAGATGAGACAAATTTTACCTAAACCTGCCTTTAGTGATATCTTCAAATCCTTTGAGAATTTCTCAAATCTAGTAATAGATTTGAGTTCCTTGACCCCAAATTAGCTTAGAACACCTTGGTTTGGGTTGAAAAATAAAAAAGAATGGTGAATTTTGATGATGGCCAAAACTTCCTTTTCTTCCTCTCTTTTCTCCTTTCTTCTCCTTTCTTTTAGTTAAAACAAAATGTCTTAAGTCCTTAGAAATGTGATGCATGGCCATAAGTGAAAGAAGGGTCTAGAATATTGACCCTTCTTTGACCAAATGGAGTGAAATTACCATTTTGCCCTCCAAACTTTCCTAAATTTGCAATTAAGCCTAAAGTTTAGAAATCTCCAAAACTTTTTTTTTTGGTCCCTGGACTCTTGGAAATAATAACTAAGCCTCTTAACTTCATAAAATTACATATTGGTCCTCCAACAATTGAAAAATTACAATTAAGTCTTTTAGCTTTTAACAATTTGCAAATAAACCCTTATGTACATCTTTTCCAATTAAGCTTTCAAAGTGTCCAATAAGTCTATAAATCATGTCTAATTACCTCTAAGTCATTAGAACACATTTAATTCAACCACCATGATCATATCCACCCAATAGACTCGGTTTTTCACATTTAAAAGCTTATTTGTTGGAAATCTCCAAGATTTCACATACCGATGGACTCTAAGTTTATGTAAGGGCATATAACATTATAAATCATTGGCATATGTACCAAAAGGATTCAAATTCATCTTTGAACTCATATACAACCATGTATATATCAATATAGAGTAGTATCTCGAAATACAGAACAATCACCAAAGGGCTCAGAAAATCCAGCGTTACATAATATCTTAGGTCGAATAATATGGATTAAGTTCATGTTTAAGAATTGTTGAATTGAATTAAATCGATCTATGATTTAGAAATAGGATCTAAATGCCTAACTAGTTAACAAATAATGCAATTGAGTAGATGATAGATTCTTTTATTTTTCTAATTAAATTGTCACTTATTTAAGTTATGTGTCATAATTTACTTGAGAAAAAACAAAAGCTTAAATGTAGGGATATTTCATATATATGCATATTATACTTATTTTTAAATTATTTTACTTGATTTTATGTCAAATTATCATATTTTATTCAATTTCTTATATATTTTCAAGTAATTGTACATATTTGACCTAGAGATGAGATTTATTAAGAGTTAGAAGCTATTTTAAGTGAAAAAAGGATAATTATAATTTTTAGAGTAACACAATTTGACCCACATCCATGTGCCACCCCATATCCCATATAGATCAAGTGTAGGAAAAGAAATAGCGTAAAGCATAACCTAGAGAGAGACATGTGATATTGAAGAAAATTCTTAGAGAAACACAACCGAAGCCACGGTTATGCCACTAACTGTTTGTTAATAATAAAAAATAGAAGGATTTATGGTATAGCGGCATGACCATGCCAAAAATCATGTTTATCCCTCGGAGAAAATAACAGGATCCATAACATGGGCCATGGTCATGTCCCTAAATGAGTATAAGGGCGAAAAAATGTATATAAGCTGTGAAAACCCTAATTTTCGAAAGATGTTTGGATATTTTATACATTTGACTCAACTTTTTCTCTTTAAAGTTAAAGTTAGTCATTGAGAGCTTTAAAAACCCTCAAGATTCCAATTATAAGGTTATTTTCTTCAAAGAATTAATGTCCAAGCATCATCTCAATGGATAAAGTTATCGTCGAAGTATGATTTTCATATATATCCATTTCTATATGATTGCCTTTTTTTATTGCTTTTGTTTTTTTGATCATAATTCAACAGTAAATGCCTTTCTATATTTAGATAGGAAAAGCCTTTGTTTCTATTTTTATATCAATTGATTCATTTTAATTTATAAAATGGCATATATTTCTATTAATTGTCTTTGATTGATCTTAATGCATGATTTAGTTATACTAGTGACTAAATATGTTATAAATTCACTTGTAATTTCCTTGAAAGAGTCTGCTTATGAGTGGATCACAGCTTAGGTAGTAGGGGTTAAACGGGGCGCTTGAGAGAGACCCACATCATCTTTCTGATGTTAGGACCAAACCTTTCATAGGATTTCACATATTTTATAGCATTCATAAAGCTATTAGCTTGATAGAAATATAGGTTAACCAATTAGAAAGTAGATTATTGTAATTCAAGAAAATATAGTTTTAGTGTCTAGGAGATTTGCTAATCTAAACTAATATATTTATTCTAGGTTAACTAAATCATGAAAGCAAAAGTAATACTAGGACAAAACAATTGTCTAAACATTAAAATATGATTAAATATTCTTTTAATAATTTATCTTGTTATTGATTCTTTTAGCCACCAATTGAAGTTTTAATTTATACTATATTTCATTAATCAAAATTCACTGATATATCTTTTCTTATTTTGTTTAAACTAAATAATAGTTTTTGTTTTTCTAATCTACTCCACTTCTTCTAGGGATTAACTCCTATTTACCATTTTGCTACTTGCACATAATAGGTAAGCTTAGTTAAAGTTTTTAAATTAATAATATAAAATTTTATTTTAAAAAAGGAAACACCCATCACTTACCTTTAGATGTATATGATTTATATGTATACTTAGATATGGATGCACTATGTTCATTTATCCTATTAGGAAAAGGTTCAGCATACAAATGTTTGCACTTGATAAATGTAGTCTTTGGATTAGACGTACTCTTATAATTCTATCCAGTCACATACCTATTATTGTAATTTTTTATGCTTCTAAGTTGTTCTTTAGTTTCTTACTTCACTAGGAGAACTTGGACAAAGATTCCTTAAAGCATTGAAACCCTTTTTCATTGTCTCATTCTCACAATTTAATGCACACTTTTTGATGTTTTGATTCTATGCAATTTACTCTTTATCTTTTTCTTCTCAATCATGCATGCATATAAATGCTTTTGAGCCTCTTTGAGTTTTGAAGATAGTTTCTTCCTTTTAATACTCATGATCTGATGACTTTTAAATTCATCATCACTTTCATCACTATTACAAGATTTAGGTTTGAAGCGTACCTCATCATCTTCATTAGCTATAAATTGAGCTCCTTTTCTTCCGAATGCTCACTTTTAAAGTCATATGTGACATCCCAAATTGAAACTTTAAGTGCCTTGTTTTAGTTTTTGTCCCCTTTTTCCTTCTTGTAATTTTTTTTCATATTTATCTTTGCCTTTAAGTAGAAGAAATTGGGACTTCATATTACTGAGTGCAAGTAATGAGGAAGACATTACTCTTATCAATAGAAAATTCAAGATAATTTCTAAGGAGAAAGAAGATCCCCAAAAGAAAAAATGATGTTAGTTAATTTACATTTAATATAAACTTTACCTTCCTTTAAATCTTTTCTTTTGGGGATCTTCTTTCTCCTTAGAAATTATCTTGAATTTTCTATTGATAAGAGCAAGGTCTTCCTCATTACTTCCATTAGAGGATGTCTTTTCGTCTTCAGTTGGCTCCCTCTTTAAAGCCTTGAATACTAAGTTCTTCATTTTTATAAGTCAATTCTTCTTGTTATGTTTCCTTAAATCTCATTTTGTAGGTGAGAAGAGATCCAACGAGTTCCTTAATTGGTATTTTATTTAATTTCTTTTCTTTTAGTTTCTTGTCACTTTAGCTTCTTAAGTCTTTAGAAGAGAGCTAAGCAATTTTCTCTCCATTTCAATATTAGTATATGTCTTAGCTAAGCCTTTAAAACTATTGATATTGTAAATAAAGCTAGTATAGAAACTAAAAATGCTTTCATCGTCTTTCATTTGAAATAATCCATATTGATGAGTTAGCATGCTTACTTTACTCTTACTGACTTGATTTGCATCCTCATATGTAACTTTTAATATATGCAAGTCACTTTACATATGGAAAATCTATTAAGTTCATTTCTTCCTAATGCTTAAAATAAAATATGAATAGTCTTGCTATTCAAAGAGACTAGTTTCTTATCTTAAGTATCTCATTCGTCCTTAATTTGGAACTTTTCTATCATCTATGACTTTTGTGGGAATGAATGAGCCATTAGAAACAATTTCCTACAAGTCAATATTTTTAGCCATTAAGAAGAATTTCATTCTAGTTTTTTCAATAAATATAATCATTCACATTAAAAAAAAGGAGTCCTACTAACATTTTATCCCTCATGTCTAAGTAAAGATGTAGATATACCTAAATATGCAATAAAGATCTTTTCTAAACAAATTTGAAATAAAAATAAAATGGACACACTCTAATACCACTTGTTAGTCCCTAATCACATCAGAGAGGGATGAACTAACTATTGGTAAAATTAATTTTTTTTGCAATTTAATAATGAAGCTTTATTGATTTTAAATTAAATGATGATATAAAATGGAAATTTGATAAATCTTAATCAAACAACCAAGACTAATTAAAGAATGTAGGAAAGAGAAATTACAAATCGATTTTACAGTTTTTCAGTAAACATTATTTGTTTACATCTACTCCCTAAATCTCTCTTGTGATTTTACTAAGCACTTCTTTCAACTATGTGAAGAGGAACCTCCTTACAACAATCTTTGTTTGGTTAAAGATAAACCCTGGTATAATCTTCCTTGAAGGTGAAGATCAACCTTAGTTCTTTTTAGATTAAACAATTACAAGATAAACAGCTCCAAATAATCTTGACAACTTAAATAAACCTTGATGCTCACTTTAATGCTTAAGGGATCACAATCACTTAACAATAAATGAATGAATACTTTTAAATGCTCAAAAACTCTTGCAATATGTTATCATAACTCTAGAATGTCATAGTAATGTCAAAAATGGAATTTTGAAGTATGTATACTCACTAGCTCCAAAATATAATTATATATAAAATTAGTAGCTTTAAAGGCTATTTAAAATGGTTGATAAAATTGGCACATTGATTGAGCAATATGTCAAATTACTTTACCAATGTATAATCTTATATAAAAATAACTCATGATACGTAGAATTGTTTTCCCTTCTAGACTATATTAGTTGACCACTCAAAGACATTGGCTAATCAACATATGAACCCAAAAAAAACATAAAGGAATATAGAGGAAAAGGAATATGTTATGAGTTAAACCTTACTCTAAATAATTTCTGAAAACCAAATCAAGTTCTCTTAGCATCTACAACATTTTGAGAAACACCCTTCAATAAGTGGCCTCTAGATAACAAGACAAGAAATGTCAATTAGATTAACAAATTAAGAAACTTTGAAAAAAAGAGAAAAGATCAAAATAAAAAATAAGTAGAAAAAATAGAGTTCACCTCACGCAAGTAATTTTCAAGTATTTTTTTTAAACTTTTCCTTCGCCAAATGTAAAAGATTTCTTAAGGTAGGACAAAGCAGTTTAAAGTTAAGTTGGTTACTAAGGATTTCACTTAAAAAGAAGACATAAACTTTAATATCACTTTGTCTTTTATATCTTCCAGATATGCATTTATAATGCTCATGGTAATAGTAACTCACCCTGACAAAAAGTTACAACTGATAAATATTAAAATGGTTATCTTTAACAAAGACCTTTATAAGGAGTTCTATATAGTATAACCTAAGGGTTTCAAGATAAATGACAATATTCATCTAATTGTAAATTGAGAAAATTATTATACAAGTTAAAACAAGCTTCCCATTAGTAACACTTGATGATAAGGTAATCAACTCATTTGGCTTCAGAAAAAAAAAATTGAGAGATGCTATAATATAACAAGGTTATTTCTCTATTTTCATATATAGATGATGTATTACTTGCATCAAACAAATTAAACATGTTGCTTAAGGTTAAGAAATTATTGCCCAAACATTTTCACATAAAAGACTTTGGTGAAGCTTCTTCCATCTTAAGTATCTAGATTCGTTGAGATAGAACTTGAAACTTGTTAGGTTTCTCTTAGATAGTACATATTAAGTGAGTGCTATAAAGGTTTAATAAAAAAAATGCTATAAACCTTCTATAGTACTAATCTTTCATGAGAGATATTTTTTTGGCATAATTTCCAAAGAATAAATTTAAAAGAGAAGTGATAAGAATATTTCTTATTTTAGAGTAGTCGGTAACTTGATGCGTTAAAATATGTACTAGACAGAAAATTGCATCTATCATTATATTGTTACATAGATTTTATCTAATATAAGTACAGATCACTAAAATACTTTTAAATGAGTTTTGAGAAGCCTTTAAGGAACCAACGATTATATGTGACATACATGAAAGTTAAGAAATTAAATTTGATTGGATATACAAATTCTTGACTTTATTATATGCCCAAATAATAGGAAGTCAACATCAAGTTACATTTTTATATTGATAGATGATGCTATTTCATGGAGAGGTGTTAAATAAAGATTTATGACCTCTTCTACTATGCACGTTTAGTTTTTTGTACATTGTAGAGTTAGCTTCATATATAGTTTGGTTCAGATATTTGATTCATGAAATGTTTATAGTTTATTTACTTGCTAGCCCTATATAGTTATAATTTTTTATGTAGTATTGTTCGTAACAACAATAAGAATATTAGATAGCCTAAGCAATTAGAGGTAAAATATTTGGCTATATAGGAACTTGCACACAAAGGTGATGTCATAATGGAATACACTTTGACCGAGTGTATATTGGCTGATCTTCTAACTAATGAAATTTTCCCTACAACTTTTTATAAACATACTTATTATATGGGTGTTTTATGTCTTTCAAAATTGTTAGTCAAAGATGATTATATATTTTCTCCAAATATACTTTTACTGTCATGTATTATGACTGCATTATATATATTGATGATCATTATTTCCTTATCAGTCATACAAGTTATTTTGTATTATTATAATATAAGAGAAAGTCTTAATATTTATGTTAATCTTAAATATATGACAAGTGATTGGACATAGTTACAATTTGACCTTAATTACGTATATCTTCACATATTAAGGTATATCAAGATTCACACAAGCTTATAAGACATAAAGAGATATAGTTTTTAATCTTATAGAAATTTCTCTAATGTATATTAGCATATAGTGATAAAGATCATATTTTTCTATTATAATTTATCATAATGATGGGAGAAATTGAGACCCATAAATGCAATATGGTATATTATATACGATTTAAGAACTATTATTGTTTGTCACACTCTTTCATTCATGTCAGTAAACTTATTAAATATGTAAGAAAAAAGTTTATTTTAAACCCTAAATTTTCATTAAAATCAAACTATTGATGTTCTGAAAATCTACTAGATCTAACTTTAATGAAACTCAAAACCCGTAAAAGCTCCATTAGTTGATGATATTATTCTTTTTATTTTTACCATTAATATAACATACCATTACAATTGACAGGGACTACTATCAAATCAGCCATGGTTTTTCATCTTTTATGCATTTTTTTTCTTTTGTAGTTTGATGTTCAATTGGTTCCTCTCCTTCTTTTCTTCATATGTTATTTGATCTTCATATGCTCCTTACTTGATTCTTGTCAAATTTTACAAACTCTCTCTCTCTCTTACATGGCTCTTTCTCACTCATCTCTATTTTTCAACTAATTTCATCATTCTCGCTCTTTACCTACATGCTCTCTGTTTGTTTCTCTCTCATCTGATTATGTTATCCTCTGTTGTGTTCTCCCTTTTAAGGAGAAGATAAGGAAAAGCCCCTGTTGATAAGGAAAAGGTAAGAACAGCCAAAAAAAAAGTAAAAAAGACATTAGTTTCATGGTTTATTAAAAAATGAATAGCTAAAAAATATTTCATTTAGAGGGGTTAGAAGGTGAACTTGGTCAAGGACAACAAGGAATTAAGCATGTGAAGAGTTAACTATGGTCTTTTTCTTTATTAACAAGAAATAATTAAAGATGACAATAAGTCGAGTCGAGTTGTAATAGGTTTAAACTCAAACATATAATCCAAAATAACGTCATTTTGAGTAGATGATAAGATCATTTAAGTACTTCAATGAACTTGTCAAGGTTAAGCCCAACTTAAAACCTAATCAAGTCATACTAAACTCAAACTTAATTGTCATGATCAGGAATAACTAGGTTGAATGATGTATTCTATAGTTATTTGTCCATCCTAGATTTAGTATTATTTTATGGATCCAATTTTTGATAGTCATTAATGGCCATTATTACAAAATGAAAATATTATTTTACTAAAATATTGTTTTTCCATAAAAAATTGATCATAAAGCTATTTCTTTAATTTTGATTTTGTGTCATACTCATACTACAAGTTGTAGATGTTTACGTAATAACTCTCAGCAATTATGTCCACGTGCTTGTAGCTGTCCTAAGAGTAGGCGGAGATCAACTGTAGCTGTTGTCATTAAAAGCACCTAGCTAGCCAGCTGAATGTCGTTTGACGGAGAAGATTTTAATGTGAAGTAGGCTTTCTAATGAAGTACTGCATTCATCTGCTTCTAGTATTGCAAGAGACGACTTGAGATCTTTTACGGACAAAAGATTCTTCCAATTGCTTCAGCTGAGGAACTGCAACTTGGGGAGTTGTTTAATGATGGACGGAAAGCTGAAGAACTGGAAGAAATTCCTAGTGTTCAGCGGATGAAGCAAGTCATTTAACTCGACTCCCACTTGAATCTAGTATTTGGGCAATGTTGCATTTTTGAAAAATATTATAGATTAGATCAAGAAACCTGAGACGTTTGGAATCAAGACTGGCTGGAAGAGTTAGTAAAAACTGAGATCCAAGCGTTATAGGTTTATAAGATGTTGAATTGATTCGGGAAGTTCAATTACACTTTCACATCCTGGAAAGCAAATGCGTAGAGTGGCTGAGGTCAATTCTGTTCTAGTTTATTCGATGGGTAACATAAGAGAAATGGAATGTCTTCTTCATGAGGTATCCCAAAACTATGCCAAGCAAGACAACAAACATTAATGAGACACCCACCACGGCCCTAAACATCATAATCTTCTCCTCTCATCTCTCTTTTTCACCTATTTCTTTTGTTGTCTGTCCAGCTCTCTCTTTCTCGTAACTATTTCGTGTATAAAGTTACCTCTCGGTAGTCTACCCATGCATCTTTATATATATGCAGCCTTTGACATCTTTGTTCCTCCTCTTCTGTTTGCAGACCGCAGCTTGATTCTTCACTTCACGTTTTGGCCTTTTGATTATTTAGTGGGTTGTGTTCATAATCTCCCACCAGTTTCTCATGTTGTTCCTCCTAATATCACCTTCCCAGTCACTCTCTTCTTCTTCTTCTTCTTCATCATCATCATCTTTATCATCACTTATTTCCCCTACTCTCTCCTTTTCGGATTACGAGCACTACCATTTCACATTCATTGCTCTCTTCATGATTAGCCAAAAACAGAACTCACTTGACCATCCCCTTGCCATGAGTTTCTCTTGCCTTGTCGGTTAAAGTTCATGAGGTGGGATTCACCGGTAAATAGCTTGTGCGGCTGTCCGTGTCGCCCTGGCCCAATGCATATTATTAATTAACTAATTAATTAATATTTAATGGAAACTTCTAATTAAAATAAAATTAGTAGATTTCCGGAAAAGGAGTGCAATTCACAAACAGACAACAAGCTGTGTCACCAGCGCCCCACAATCTACCACCTTTTTGATTTGGCCTTAGTCTTGGATATTAACCCCTCCCTCCTCCATTTCTCCGTCACACCGTCACACAGTACACATCCTCTCTCCCTCTCTGCTCAAAACTTATCTCTGCGTTGGTGCTCTCAGTCCGATCCCCCTTTGTTTCACCTGTCATGGCTGCTTTCTTAGCTATTGCTATGCTTTTGTTGGCCATGACTGGCCATGCAAGTAATACTCCTATATTTACCCTTTCCTTTTTTCGTTTTTTCTTCCATGTGTTTTATCGTTTTCTCTATTTTGTTTGGAGGTGCTTTAGGGTGACCGGGCTGGTTTGGAACTAAACATTACCTGTAACCTATTTCCTTCAAGTTAATTATGATCTTGTTTGGAAGTGTTTAGTTACTTTTCCAAAGAAAAGAACGTTATTCACCATTCTTTCAGTGTCCATTATTACTGTTTTCCTCAAGCTGTTTGTTTCTGAACCCATACTCTGGGTTCTTTGTCACTGTCTTTTTATTCCTCCTCCATTTCCAGATGGATAAGCTACATTTTGTCAAATGGACTTTCATTTCTCTACTTATTCCCCTGTATGCTGAAAAAAAAAATCTCCTTTAACTGAATATTCTTGTTAGGCTGCACATGGTGTGTTTGCAAGGAAATGGCGGACTCAGCACTCCAAAAGACACTAGACTATGCTTGTGGAGCTGGGGCTGACTGTAATCCTACCCGCCAAAATGGTCCATGTTTTCTCCCCAACACAGTGAGGGCACATTGCTCCTATGCTGTCAACAGCTACTTCCAGAAGAAGGGCCAAGCTCAAGGCACTTGTGATTTCTCTGGCACTGCCACCATCTCTACTAGTGATCCCAGTAAGTTTAAATCAGTTCAAAACAAAAAGTTTCTTAAGAAAGCAAGGCACTCATTTACCTACTCTTGGCTTCAAATACAGGTATCAATGGCTGTGCTTACCCCGCTACCAGTACCAGCAGGTATATTTTTTCCTTACCATTTACCATTTACCCTTTTCATTTTCTTTTTGCCTTTTCTTCTTCTCTCTGAATGGGGGCAAAATTTCCTTTGCCTGAAAACCTAGTTTGAGTTCCAGTTATTCTGGTTGGCTTTTTTCTAGTTTTAAATAGGGCGCCAGTTCTTCAACTGTCAGATCTAACTGTTACTTTTCAAGTTAATGTTCTCATTCATGGATTCAATGATCGGACGCCTCTTATGCTAGTTTAGTTAAACTGTTAAAAATGCCTGAAATTTGCTGCGATTGTCTTGCGAATGTGCTATTAGCATTCCCATATTGTAATGGAAACTCCACCGCCGTCCAGTAAGCCAAGTAAGTTAAGTTCTTGGCATGGATTTGGGAATTGCGAAACTCACCGATTTCCTGACGCTGAGAATAGTTTATTCTTATCATACATTCACTTAGGCAGCTGACCTTAAAGTATGCTTTGGGCAATTAACAAACTCTAGCCAAAATCCCCCTTTCCCTAATAGTGAGGTTCAACGCCCCAAAAAAAAAAAAAAAAAAAAAATTCTGGCAAATGGGTTTGAACTTTAAGCTTACATTGAGGCTTTAATCTAAAGAAGCTAGTAAGATATTTTTAAACCTTGTAACTTAAAATAGTAGGAATGTAGCTTAAGGTTGTCTTGCTTAGTTTTATTATCTTATTTAGATTCTTTCATAATGTAACTCTTATACAGAGAATTAGGCAAGAAGTATTAGCCTTATTAGAGCTTAGGTCTATATTTTGCTGCCTTCGGAATTTGATCTTGTCCTGATTCCCGAACACAATCCCTAGACCGCTGAACTCAAAAATAAAATTGGCTCTTTGCAAGAATTTTCAGTCTCTGTCTACTGTTTTCTTTTTCGAATCCTTTGTGCTATTAAAATCTTCATGACCCGTTCCCTTTTTACCTCGAATATATCTTTTGTTTGTTTCTTTCAGTATGAACCGATAGTTGTATTTAAGTTGAGATCTTTATCGTGTTTACCCATGTTATCATGATGTTCTCCACTCGCATGAGAATCCTTTTCATGTTATATCATCCACCCAATTATTGAGAACAGCATCATCAACAGGTCAACTAATATGAATCAGAAAGGAGAAATTTAGCAATATTGTTGCATTTTTTGAACACTTGTCTGTTATTTTACTTGATGCTGTGCTTGTGGTCCAAATGAGTATTTGACATAAAGCAGGTGCTAAGGAGTTCGGTTCCCATTGAGCGACATACTGCCACCAACTAGTAAAGTGGGGTATGTTAATTTTTCATGAGTAACTAAGCGTTGGGATTATCAAATTTTGGAGATATAAACCCACTTTTTGAATATAGGGATGTGTAGGTGTGAGTCTACGGTTCCGAAGTGACCTGTTGAGCGGCAAATTAGTGTTGTCACTCTCTTATGTATAAATTTGGAGTGAAGAAAATCTGCTTCCAGCTATAGAGGTCGTGGAGACTGTATGGGACGAGGATTATGGATCCCTTGTACACAAACTGGGAAGAGGAACTGACTCTCAAAACATAAAATGTTTAGGTGCACTGGATGAAGAGTGAAGAACAGTAGGTCCCTTCTTTAGTTGTTTCTTGGATTAGCTGATGGACAGGACAGGAACATCTTATTCTAATTGACTTGGAGACAATTGCGCCTCTCTTTTTCATTCATACTGTAGCAAAAGCAAGGTTGCCTCTATGCTTTTGTGCACCGCAGACGCAGAACATGGGGCCAGATAATGACCCCTAGCTTCAGGAGAATTGTTGATTGAAATTGTAATTTGGTCCTTGTTTGCCTGCAATCTATTTGCGGTTTAGATAACATATGGCTACTAAGTTATGCCTCTTGCAGTTTTTGTGAGTTTGCTTTG
This sequence comes from Erythroxylum foetidum, assembly GCA_026546835.1. NCBI lineage: Eukaryota > Viridiplantae > Streptophyta > Magnoliopsida > Malpighiales > Erythroxylaceae > Erythroxylum > Erythroxylum foetidum. The sequence goes on along the minus strand of JANZLF010000006.1, from coordinate 30,259,779 downwards.
ACAAAATTAAAATTTCTGAGATGTTTGTTAAACAAATTTCCTAGGAAAAGTTTTCCTACTCTTTGGGGGTCCATTGGCGTTTGTATTGTGGTTACTCTCAACCTGAATGTCCTTAAGCTTGAGCACTATTCATTTGTTCAAGGAGTATCGTTAGATGCTGCTGCTGCTGTGGTGCTAAGAATCTACTACAGTATTTGGTTGACTGTTGCTTGTTTTCTTGCTCCAGTGCTACAGGCTCAGGCGTAACAACTACCAGCCCGGTCACACCAACTACGGGAAGCCGAAATACTACCACTACCACATCCACAACTCCTTACACGGCAACCCCTTCCAATGGAGTATTAGGAGGAATCGGCAACGGAGCAAGTCCAACAGGAGCTGGAATCAACACTGACGTGAGTGATGGTGGACTGAAGCTGGATTACAATGGCCTGTTCCTTTTTGCTTCATGCTGGATGCATTTGTGGGGTTGAAAATTTCTGCTTGCCCTTTTTCCCTTTCCCTTTTAGTGGTCATCAATGTTTTGCTGTTGGTGGAGGTGGGGCAACTTTCCAATCACGTCTCTTCTCTTCTTCCCTCTGCTATCTTTTGTGTAAATCTAGATATAGATTTATTTATATAATTAAGGCTGTGTCTGTCTCGTGTTATTAGACTTTCCATGTGCCACTGTCTTGATTAAAAAGTATGGTTCTCTATTATTATAGTTCGAATTTTGATGAAATGCATCATAATTGCCTGTCTTTTAGATTTTGATTTATTGGTCGATTGATTTCTTCTTTCAATTTTGTTTGAATCTTTCGAAAGCAATAATGGGCTGAATCTTTCGAAAATGATACATGAAGATAAAGAGTTAAAATGATCAAGTTTGAAGTTTTCGTTCAAACATTTTGAGCAATTATGCTGATTTTAGAAGTTAAGACGTTAGGTGAAGTTTAATATTACCATTTACTAACCAAAGATACAAGATTACACTTATAAGGAAGATATCACATGAGTGTGTTATATTTTTTATTCAAAAGATGCATTCATTACAAATTCTTTTTTATACCCATTATCCAAATAACAGGAAAAATCTTCTCAGAGGCATAACAATAAGCACGTAATACTCCATCAAAGCCTTAAAGATTCAACCTTTTTAATTCCACCAACTTAAACTCATCATTATATTTATCATTACAATCGGCTTTTCATAAATTGCATAGGTAGTAGTTTTATAAACTTTTCAATTTTACCGTGGACGTCTAGCACAAATGAAAATAAAAGTAATCAAAACGAAATAATAAAAAGTACTTGAGATTTGGTAACGTAATTCGGTATACCTTGCCTACGTCTATGGGACTCTCACTCAGCTTAACGTTTTCACAAAAGTACAATAGATTTATCTAAGGCTTTACTGAGTCGATACCAATCAACCCTTGACACTATCTCTCATATTCACTTTCTGTAAAAGAATTTTATACCCAATAGTACGACTGCTTCGTACTAACCTCAACAGAGGATTTCCTCAATCAATCTTTTAACAAAAGAACAATAAATGAATAACTCAAGTGATTAGAATAATAAAGAATGAAAACTAAATACACTTGAGATAGGAAGGAATGACTTCTCGATAAATTCAGCTCCTTCTAAGATAGATCTGAAAGTTATTCACCAAGTAAATTGACGTAGTCAACTGTTGGAATTTTGCGCCTAACTTTCAATCGTGAATCTTTAAAGCGAGCTACTCAAACTACACTTCATAAAACCGAAAGGTAGTACCAAAATGACACATTCACCAGAAAGATGAATCAATTACCTTGAAAACGCCACTAGCAATTTGACGTTAAAGAGTTAGAAATATGGATAGCTGATTCACGCAATGTCAAAAGCAAAATCATAGCTGCACCAAAATCTCCATCGGCAACCTAGCCAATAGGCACACTTAAGGCAATAGACACTTCAGCCCCCTTAATCACGAGATGCTCAAAGAGTCTTCATAGGATGGAGTTTTTCTAGTAACCATAATCGCACTCAGTTCGAAGTCCTGCAATAAAGCAGAATCTGAGGAAGTCTGATAGTACATAACCCTACCCCGACATAGTAGAAAGGTTGTTTCCTGTAGACCCACATGTAGATGTGACAATAAAAAAGTGATGCAGGTTAAAGAGTAAATAAGTAAAACTGACACATTAAATAATTAAGTAAATAAAATTACAATAAATAATAAATAAATAAAATATAACTCGATTTTTTTAAAAAATATTTTTAAAACTAAAATATAACAAAATATATAATCTCTTTATCTGTAGAAAAGCATATACTCAGATGATAAGAGAGCAATAAAACATCAAAGAACTATAAAAAAGCATCAATACTTAGATGATAAGAGAGCAATAAAGTATCAAAGAACTCGAATTTGACTCAAAAACATGCAAAAATACAAAACATCTGAAACCATAAGATCATTAAGCATAAAAATTCAAGCTTGACATAAACCCAACAATATCAGATACAAAGAGATAAACATAATCAAACCTAGAAAGCATTAAACACTAAATCAAACAAATAAGCTAATATCAAAATAAAAAAATCATAAAAACTTAAATTTCAAAAAATCCAACAAAACCTTGAAAACACCCAAGTAGAAGAGACTGATTAATTAAGAGTCATACCCAAAAATAGGAAGCTGCGGAGAAGGAAGAGAGAGTGAGAGCGCCAAGAGAGAGAGGGAGAGCAACGTTTACAGATCTCTTATTCAATCCTAAAAAAGAACCACCTATTTACATACCACGACAAAGAAGAGGGCAAACCTTAATGAAAAAAAGGAACGAGAGGATTGGCAGAGATCCGATGCTATAACCTACACCAATTTTATAGCTAATAACCACTCAGCTATAAAATCCAAATAGACTATCTCAAGGAATGCTTTCACGGAGGAAAGACGTTGAAGCATAAAAATGAAATTCCCAAGCTGATTCACGCAAAAATGAAATTAAAACACAACTGTACACACATAGACGTGATCTATACACACTCCTACTCAAGATAGAGTTTTATCACACTTAAACATTATCCCAAAAATCCAACAGTGCTTCACTCTGCATCACCCACGTAATCCATCATACTTCTTGTCAAGATACATATTAATTAAAGATAGGACTCTATCACAACTAGAAGATTATCACCAATAGCTTTTTGAATCCAAGTCATTATCAAATTAATATCTTATATGTCCAATTAATAAATAAGATGCCAAAACAAAATAATAAGTTATATATACCATACATCTTAACACATAACAATATTGCTTTCTCGAGCATCAAAAATCCAACGTTTGTTGCCGTATCAATTTAAATTCATCTCCATCTTTTTTGTTTTCTTAGCGCCATCAAGCTCATTATCAAAGAAATTTATGATTGATGTTCTTTATCGTCTTTATGTACCTCTTCGGCTCTTTTAGGGCTTTGATCACCAGTGTTGTAGCCGATGACATTACTGTGACTTTGGCCTAGCGATTTTGCACCGATTTCATTACTTATAAAAATATTATAGCTGTTACACAGTTGTAACTAGTATAATTGTAACCGTTTCTCTCACAAGGAAAGATATGAATTAGCTAATCTCTCACTCTCTCACTCTCTCTAAAGTTCTCTGTTCTTCTTTCTTCTTTCTTCTTTCTTCTTTCTTCTTTCTGGACTCTTCTCTTTCTCCCTCTCTCCTTCTCTCTTATGTTCTTCATTTTTATTCGCAACAAATGGTATTAGAGAAGTCGATTCTGTGTGGAATCGAAGAAAATGTTGAAAAACTTGATGGAGGCATAGATCAGAAAAGAGAAAATGTTTTTGGAATTCCAAAGCAAGAATGAGAAAATGTTTTTAAAAGCTCTAAACATAACAAAAAATTGAAGAACAACCTGCTGCATCTTAAAACTATGGTGACACAATTTTCGAAGCGACAAGAAGTGTAAGTGGAAGCTAAAATTGCAGTTACTCTGGAACTCAAGAATCGAAACGAACAACCCATGCAAGGAAGGACTACATAAAGTCTTTAGCCGTAGAGTCCACCCCTCTCATGAATAAAAAAGACGTCGCCTTTGCTGGTTCCTTAGTCGTCCCCTCTCCTAGCAAGCCTAGTAAGATTGAGATGTACTCTCCAGCTTTTTACGTTGCTTGTACGACTGGTGGTCTTCTCAGATGTGGTCTAACCTATATGACGACTACTCCTCTTGATTTCTTTAAGAGCAAATTGACCCTGCAAAATATAGAAGCATTTCATCAATTTTGGAGTTCTGTTAAATTAGCAGATTGTGAGCTTTGCAGGTGGTTACATTGCTAGAGTTGTTTGTGCGATTGTGTCTCTTTCTGATAATCTAATCTCGTTCCTCTATGATGCTAAAGGAGCAATTGCTGGTGATGTTGTGAAGAAGATGAGTAGTGAAAAGAAAATAAGATTATTCATTTTTATCCATTTTGTAAACCTCCACAACCTTGGGAACAAGGTTTTCTAAAGGAGAAAGAATTGCTACATATAAAAATATTAGAGTTGTTATACAACTATAACTACTATAAAACTGTAACCGTTTCTCTCACAAGGAAGGATATGAACTAATGTGTGCGTGTCTCTCTCTCTCTAAAGTTCTAGACTCTTCTCTTTCTCCTTCTCTCTTTTGTTCTTCATTTTTTTGCATCGTGTGCTTGACAACAATAGACCCTTCCAATCCTTAGTCTCTTCCATTATTTCTTCTACGATTTTCTTTCACGAAAGTTTAAGTGATTTAAGAGTGAAGTCAGATTGTGAATGCTGGAAAAGTAATGGTTTAGTGCTTTAATTGTACAATTTGAAGTAGTTAATTTAAATTTTCAATTTTACACTTTTACCCTCAAATTGATAGGTATTTTCTAATATTTTGGCATTAGCCGGTACCTTTTAAAACTTTTGATATTGATCGATATTATTTTTAATATGGTACATAATATTTGGGTACTATTTTCTTATTGATACGATACAAAATTCATTTTATTGTTGTCAAGTCTATTCTATTTATGCTTTATTATAGACAACTTGGAACAAATGAATTAATAAAGCAAATTGCTTAATTTCGACCATGGGCTTTCCTATCCTTCTTTATCTTCCATCAAATATATCAACCTTGACCAAATAAAAGAATGAAAAGTATTAAGCTATAATTGAAACCACATTAACTTAATTTTAAAATAAATTAAGAAAATAATACAATTAGTGATATTATAAATATCAAGAAATATATATGTAAAAAAAACTTGTATTAAGGTGGTTTAAAATTATTATAGACTGAATGTATAATTGTAGATTAAGTTTTAATATCTATAGTTAAAGACCGAAAGTTACAAGATTTAAGACTTGATTGTTGAAATATCATTTAATAGTTAATCAATTTAATTAGCGATTATTTACCAAAAAAGATTTTTAATTAGCTATTGATTACTAGTATACAAATATAGTTATAACCATAAAAATCATCAGTTGAATCAAAATTTCCACCTAATTATATGGTATCAAAGCCTATTTTGACTATTTGAATTCATTTTTCTTTGCTTTAATTATATTCAGTGGGTAGAGCTTATGATTTCTTTTGCTACCATTTTTAGGTAATTTTTGGTTTTGGTGTTAGGTTGTCCATTGATTAGCTCCTCCTCGAAGTTTGGCCATCAAAAGATTTATGTGTCATGCATCATCTGCATATTTTGCACCAACATCAATACATTGACATGTGCCATAACACCTTAGCCTCAAGACGGTTCAGCTAGCCAAAGTTCTGTGGAGGAACCATTCAGTGGAAGAGGCTACGTGGGAGCCATTGGAAGCCATGAAGGAGAAGTATCTGCGTCTCTTCGATGATTCAGGTAAATTTCGAGGACGAAATTTTTTTTAAGAGGGGGAGAAATATTGAGCCCCAAATTTTTCTTTATTGATGTCATTAGGTGTGAATTATGTTGATTGTATGATTTATTGCATAGTTTGATTTATTGGAAGTGTTAAGGGAAAATTAGGATTAATTTGAGT
>JANZLF010000006.1:30224203-30235516 GCA_026546835.1 Erythroxylum foetidum | reverse complement strand
ATTGATATAAATAAGGAAAAAAGAAAAATGTGGAGTCATGTACATAATCTTATTTACCTGAATGCATCCCCATTATTCCATAAGACAGAGACAGTTTCCTCTGTTCTGTCAACCACAACCAAACATCACCCTGTCACCAGTTTATGTTCTGTTCTGTTCTGTCTGCAGCTACTGGAGACTGCAACCAAACGCAGCGTAAGATTGCTCTTGTCTTTGGCAGTTTCACTTCAATGGGACCTAAAACAAGTGGATCAAATGCCTTTCTTAATGGCAATGTTGATGAGGTTGTTTATATGTGTCACCCTTAAAGATTTGTTGATCCCAACCATTCTGATTATGTGTGCAGGTTGAGAAAATATCTATATGGTCTTAATCAGGCTTTTAGGGCTTGGTACAAACGTCTCACCTCTTTTTTTGCTATAGTTGGTTTTCAAGTCTCCACTGCTGATTTATCCTTGTTTTTTACACGTTAGGATTCCATCATGATTAAGCGATTCATCGAGCATCTATCTCATGAGTTTAACTTCGAGTCTTGCTGATTTGAAGTTTTTTCTTAGTATTGAAGTCAAGAAGCATGGCAGCAGGTTACTTCTTTCTCAACAGAAATATCTTTAGGATTATTAGAAATCGCTAAAATGGATGGTGCAAAACCAGTGCATACACTAATGCCAGCAAATGTTCATTATTCCAAGACCAAAGGGGAACCTCTGCGAGATCCATATTTTTTCAGAAGAACAATTGGTGTCTTGCAATATGCCTGTCTCAACATACCAGACTTGGCCTTCTCAGTCAATAAATTAAGAAAATTCATGTCCTCTCTGACTGATGTTCACTAGCAAGCGTGTAAGAGAGTCTTGCGCTATGTCAAGGAGACCATCACTCAAGGACTGTTATTTGTTCCAACAATTACCACGAAGCTCCAAATATTCACTGCTGCAGATTGGGCTGGTGATAGGGATGATAGAAGATCTAGAGGTGGTTTTGCTACTTATCTTGGTAAAAATCTTATTGCCTGGTCCTCTAAAAAACAACCCACTATGGCTAGGTCCTCTACTGAGGCTGAACACAAGTCAGTCGCGAATGCTACAGCAGAGTCGATGTGGCTTCATTCAATATTAAAGGAATTGGGACATTCGATTGCTACACCCACAGTTATATGGTGTGATAACTTTGGCGTAGCATATCTAGTTCTCAACCTAACATTTCGAGCTAGAACTAAACATATTGAGTGTGACTTTCACTTTGATAGAGATCAGTGTGGCTCTGAAAAAGTGACAGTCCAGCATATTTCAACCAAGGATCAAATTGTCGACATATTCACTAAATCATTGTCACGGATTAGGTTTGACGAGCTCAAACGCAAGCTACAAGTCCTTTGACAATCCCTTTAGCTTGAGGAAGGGTGAGAGCGTAATCTTATCACTATCATAATCACAACAAAGTCAACCAAATCATAACAATAATTCAGGATCACAGTATTATCTTGTTAGTCGAAAATTAGTATTGCTATCACAGACATGATTTTAGCTCCTTAATAGTAGTCAGAATAGCTAGGATAGAGGGTTTCTCATTTAATGCCATTTGTATATATATTCATTACAGTGTATCAATCAAATGTGAGGTTGATCCTCCAATTTATTCTTTTATCTTACAGCGTCCTAATCTAATTAATGATAACCTAATATGAAGTCCAATTTTGAAAAACAACCGGAGCTTTTGAACTTATCTAAGGTTTCCTTAATCAAAGGAATTGAGAAATTTTCCTTGATCGAGTATTTGTTAAGTTCTCGGTAATCTACACACATACATCACGAATTGTCTTTCTTCTTAACTAAGAGCAATAGTTAGTAAACAAATCAATGTTTTGTCTTACCAAACATTTCATCAACTCTAGGGAAGTTTGCTTTATAATATTCTTATGTACTCTGAAGTAGCAATATGGTCGATGTTAATGGTTTTTATGTCTTCCCTTAAGTGAATCTAATGATTGTGGCTTCAATTGGAGGGTAATTGGGTTCGCTCTTTGAATACAATAGCATAGTCAGTTAAGGCTTCAATAATCTCATTGAAAGCACTCCATTGATTTTCTTTAATATTGACTTGTAATTGACATTGTATGGGATAGATTAATTACATTATGCAGAACTGTCCTCGTTCGAATGCTTAAGAACCTTATGAAATTCTCTCCCTGAAACCACCTTAGATCCTTTGCTTGAATTGCCATTAAAGTAACTAGTTTCCCCTCCCATCTAAAGGTTATATTTCTCCTTCTAAAATTGCATAAAACATCATTCAATCCTTCAAACCAGTGTTTTGAAACCCGAACCGGAGGCCTTGCTGATCACTGGTTTGACCGATTCAACCGATTCAACCACCGGTCGAATCTGTGTGACGTCATAATTATGCAATAATTATATTTACTTATATATAATATTAATAATATTAAAAAATACAAAAATAAACCCAAAAAATAAAAAAAAATAAAAAATAAAAAATTTATTAAACCAGTAGTCTGACCGGTCAAACCGGACCGGTCCGACCGGTCAATTGACCGGTTTTGACTGGTTCTCACTGGTTTAATTGAGAACCGGTTTTTACGGGTGAACCGGACCGGATAGCCGATCGGTCACCGGTCGAACCGGCTGATTCGGTTCGGTTTTCAAAACAGAGCTTCAAACTATCGCAATCTCATACGACATCACGACCTCCAAGAGCTATTACCAAAGTGTTTAGTGGTAAATTGTAACCTTTACATAGACTATGTAAACTTCATGCAGTATTCATTATAAGTTAGTTTTAATTCCCGTACAACACATTTTCTCTTCTAGATCACTGAAACATCCACAAAATTATGAGTGCTTCGATTATCTATCAAAATATGGATCAATTTCTTTTGTTACACCCCTAAGTTTATCATTTGCTTGAAGTCCAGCTCTCCTTCCATCCTTACCATGGGTTGCAAGGATACATTAAGGGAAGTCGGTTCTGTATATTCTTCACCTACCCACTCTTCCTTTATTCTATTGATTGTATATGAAGTCGACTCTTCCCCTTCTGAAGTTGCTTCTTACATTTGTAGTCTGGAAAGTATTTTTCGTCGCGACTAGAAACAAAACCCCTTATCTCTCCTTTCATCAAATTCCATATTGTAGATACATCTTGACGCCTTATTATTATATCTAAATTGTGCGGGATGTGGATGGTTACCTGGGGTGGGAAGTAGCTCGTCTACTGAATGGGTCTTTTAAGTGAAACACGTTCTGATTAGCTAGAGGAGTTGGTTTGATGTTCCCTCCTCCACTGAGCTCTTAGACTCCCACCTCTTAATATGAACTTGCCTACCTTGGCCATCACCACCGCTTTGTGCTTCTTTGCCATCATATAGACTTCTTGAAGCGAGACAGGCTCCAACAATTTCACCGTCAATTCTAGTTTAGGTTTAAGCCCTTTAAGCCTTTGTTTGGATGCTTACTTGCACAAGGGAAAGGAAAGGAAATATTGAGGTGAAAAGAGGAGAAAAGAATGGAAGAGAAATGTAATTTTCTTTCTTTTGTTTGTTTTCCTAATTTATCAAAGGAGGGAATTGAATGGAAGAGAATTTTTTAAGACCTTTATGCCTTTGATTATAGAACTTGTTTATCTTTACTTGTTAGATTTAATAAGGATACAATGGTAATTTAATTATATTAAGGTTATCTTGTCTTAAATTTCCCTTCCTTTCCCATCAATTTGGTGGGAAATACAATTGGTCCAAATTTCTCTCTTGTTCCTCTCCATTCCCTCCATTTCCCTTGGCATTTTTTTGTCCAAACAATAGAAATCAAGAGAAATGTAATTCTCTTCCTTTGTTTTCTCTTGCTTTCCTTCAATTCAAAGAAAGGCTAAAGAAAAATCCAATCAACTACTTCTCTGGCAACAATAATCAATTAGAATAATGATTAAACTGGGCACAATACTCTTGAACCGTTCCCATCTGCTTCAGATCCTTAAAATTCCCTATTGGATCATTGGAAATTTTCACCTCAAAACGTTGTTTAAGCATAGCCAGTGAACCCTTCTTATTCTACATCTTCTAATTTAGTTCTATTCTTCATATAGAGCCGGTACCATTCATATGCCTGCTCCTTATGTTTGGATGTGGGTGGAGGGATGGAATGGAATGGCCCAAATGACTCGAGCCATTATTTGAGAGTCTATTTTAAAACAGGATGGAATGACAATTGATGGCTTTGGAAGCCATCATTTGCCATCCAAAATCTAATATTTTGTGACCTCCCAAATTGGGGGGCCAGGGATGGAATGACATGACTTGCTTTCCAAACCCTCTCTTATTTTATTTAAACTTCCAAATAATAGAGTGACCAATTCCGTTCCATTCTGTTTTATTCTATTCCATTCCATCCTAAATTACCAAGCATACCCTTAAGTGCAAGGCCGCCATGTACACCTTTGGTTTTGGGGTATGATTCAATGTAAAAAAGTTCTCCCATCGATACAATCACAACTTACTATGCGCTCTGTCAAACGCAAAAAATTCAATCCCACTTAATCTCGTTGGTACTGCATATCCGTCCTTATCATGAGCATGTCTGTTACTTCCTCCTATTTGCTTTTGATTGTTGGAGGGAACTGTTTCCCTGTTCCACGATAAGCCATTGAATAAATAGGGTAAATATTGATTTCATTTTCAGTTCAAGCATCTTCTCTTACGGTTCAGTTCATTGAGGCTCTTAGTCCGGTTCGAGCCATCTTCATAAGGACCGGTTCGGTTCTTTAAACCAGTCACACCAACCTCCGACCCCTATTCCATCAAAAACCAAAATTTGCGCTAAAACAAATGCAGGCATAAATATAGAGAGATCTTTATGCAGATCTGACCAGCCCCAAGAAGAATACGCTACCCGCCTGCTGAAGTGCGTGATTCTTTTTGGATTATTTTCCATTTTAGTGTTTTCTCCCGACGTTACTGATTCCTTTTTGGCTTTACCATGAATTCATCTGCTTTATCCGGACGTTGCTTTGTTTATTTCATGAGAAACTGATTCGTTTTCTTGCTGCAAGATGAAAGCTTTCTTTTTTAACCCTTCCTTCATTTTCCCAGATAACATGCACAATTCTTACGTGATTTGCTTAATTTCTCATTTGTTTGCTTGTCTCCTATGCTTTGCATTTCTCTTTTCCTCTGCCCTTGTTTGTTGTGTTCCGCAAGGTTTAATTGTTTCTGTCATTTAGTTGCGTCTTTTTAACAACTGGGTCGATATGTTTGAACTGATTTGGCTCTTAGGAAAATGTTAGTACTTATAAACTTAATTGTTGTTCACTGAAGCGAATAACGTTACTTGTTTCTGCAATTCATTTATTTTCTCGTCCTTTGGTTATTTGTTAACTAACAGATAGCTCCATGGAGCGGTTGATGCAGTCCCGAATCAAACCCATCAACCTAGTTCATGCCACTTGTGGACTATATCGCTCCCGATTCATTCCAATAGTTCCTATACAGCTGGCTGAAAAATTCCCGAGAAGTAGCTGTTTGGTTATGGACCAGAGGAAATCGTTCAATTCAGTTGTCGCTTCTGTTCAACCTTTAGAGGCCTCTACAATGGGCCACTTTGATAATGCACTGCCATCCAAAGGTTAACAATGTTAGCCAAATATCTTTTACTTAATTGATATCCTTATTCTGTAACAGATCTGGCTTGGTGTTACCACTATTAAGTTGCTGAATTCTTTGCTGAGTTGAAGCCTTTTGGAGTATTTTTCACTAAGTGAAAGCACCTTTAGCGAGTTGGAAATAGTGTGGAAACTTCATTTTGGGTTCTGACTTGCAAAATATTAAGTGTTGAATTCACCTTTAACTGAAAATTCTAAAAGACCAATTGTTTATTCTTTTATTTGAAGAACAGAGGTTCTTGACGTTTGGAGAACTGCTGAAGCAGTGTGCTTTGATGTGGATAGTACCGTGTGCCAGGATGAGGGTATTGATGAACTTGCAGATTTTTGTGGAGCTGGAAAAGCAGTTGCAGAATGGACTGCTAGGTTGTTTTTCATTTTGCTTTTGGTGCAAGTATTTTAATTTCTGAATTAGATCTAATTTTGGCATTGGATTACTAGAGCAATGGGTGGTTCTGTTTCTTTTGAGGAAGCCTTGGCTGCCAGACTGTCTCTGTTCAAGCCTTCTTTATCCCAAGTCCAGGATTTTCTTGAGAAGCAGCCTCCGAAGTATGTGAAAACCTCTATTGCCTGTCAATATGGTCCGTCAATTTCTATGTTTTAAGAACTTTTTTTACTACAATGCTATACAACTTATCGGTGGATTTAAAAGGTGGTTCTCTTAGTAATTTGTGTAGACGATTGTTACAAGGGGAAAAAAATCGAGACCTTTGGGGCAATGTGCCTGACAACAAAAGTATCAAAAGTTTTCTTTTTTCTTGCCCTTTTCTATCATTTTGATATGCTTCTCGAGCTTCAGTTTGCTCTCACTGAGTTAGATTATTTATGAAAGCACATTTACTGATATTCTGTATTTTAATCTGTATGATTAAAAGGTCTATGTGCCCTATTTTGTAGGATTTCTCCTGGCATAGAGGAGTTGGTCAAGAAGCTGAAGGCAAAAAAAAAAGATGTCTATTTGATATCCGGGGGCTTTCGCCAAATGATCAATGTACACTACTATATAGAATCTTTGTTATCTTATTTCATTTCTTGTTTTGTTTGAATGTGGCTTCTACTTCTGTAGTCTTCTTTTAACTCATAAACCTAAATGGAACAGATGATACATTGTAAAAATCATTGAAAACCACTACATGAATATCAAAATATCTCTTGATGTTGCCATTTTATAGGTGCTGCAGGCTAGAGTTTACCACTATCCAATAATGAAGCGGTCCACTAGTATCTACTCAAAATCTAGTAAAGAAAGAATTCTTAACTAATGATGCCATTAAATTTGAAGAAATTTATGGTCAAGCTTTAGTGAATGCTTATACAAAATATCATTGACTCCATAAACTTGGCTTCAAAAAGCATGATAAATGGGTGAAATAGATTATTCCTCAGGTCTCACAGCATCATACATTATAATTTGTGATAACGTTAAACACCATATATCTATGTAAATGATAATTGTGTATTGATAGAATAGTTTATGGCTGACTAGAATCATGGATTCAGTACTTGTGTCCATCATGGCGTAATTGGTTGTGTTCTTACTTTCATATTTTTACATTTACTAGTAGCTTTTTCTCTGTGATAAGTTTTATCCTGTATTTTGTTTGGCTCCACTTATCATGCGAGTGTTTTGCAGCCTGTTGCAGCAATCCTTGGAATTTCACCTGAAAATATATTTGCCAACCAATTATTATTTGGGAATTCGGGAGAGTTTGTGGGATTTGATGCTAATGAACCAACTTCAAAGAGTGGGGGAAAGGCAACTGCGGTGCAGCAAATAAGGAAGGTGAGTCTCATAGTGGCCTTTTTTCATATAATAGTTATTAAGAGTGAAGTAAAGTTTATTGGGATGGCTCACAGGTTCATGGGTACAAGGTTCTTGTTATGATTGGTGATGGTGCAACTGATCTGGAGGTAAGCAAATCCTTTAATGCAAGGCAAATGATCATAAGAAGCTTCTTAACGGCTGATGTTACAGTTTCTTATATTTTGTCGACGTCTCTGCATCTAAACTGCAAATGAATGATTCCACTCATGGTCTGTGGGATTACCTTATTGTGTACTGGGGGAAAGCTGTTATTAGAATGGGGAGTCTCTCCTGATGAATGTTTTCAAAATTTTAACTGACTGCTTAAGTGAAGTTGTGGTCTAAAAGGGAAGTGAAAATTTCCTCGTAAAGTCTGGCGCTGTTAGTCCAATCTGAGCTTCATTTACAGTTTTGTTATTCTACTAACGTGTAGGCCCGTAAACCTGGAGGTGCTGATTTGTTTATTTGCTATGCCGGGGTTCAACTTCGAGCTGCTGTTGCTGCAAAAGCTGATTGGCTTGTCTTTAACTTCACAGATATGATAAATTCGTTGGAATAACAAATAGTCTTACCAGTTTGATTGTCAGGATTATTTGTAGATCTCATCTTCCTAAAGTTTCGTATTAGAAAGTGATTTTGTCCGCTTGCATAAGTGAGGAAAATTGAGTTGGTGTGATTGTGAATGCCTCAATTTATTTGAGAAGATGAATAAAACAGCTTTTTGGTGTCTCTTTTTCTTTTCAGAATTTCTGTCTGCGTCTTCCCTTCGTCTGTAATTTGTTTTCCGAACTACGTGGACATGAACAGCAATAGTATAAATCACTACACAGGCTATTTTTAATATGATAAGATGGTGCTTTTTATTGGCGATGGTAGGGATACTGCAACTGTAACGGTAAGAAACTGCAGAAGATGGTTCGTGCCCGAAGTATGATGGGTTTAGACATTGAATTTGTCTTATCTGGATCTGTGTTTTGCAACTTCTTTTTAATTAATTGTTAAATGCAGATATTCTTTAGAAGAAGTTATTAAACAAGTGAAAAGAAAGTGGAACCAGCTGCACAAGTTGTAATTATATATACATCCAATTTCATAAACAAAGTCTTATGCGTATATTTATTCAAACTGATGGTCGGATTGTTGAAGCCCTCAAAATAATACCGATTCTTCAAATTTTTGTAGTAGTCTTAGAATCAAGTTGAATCCTTAGAGAATTGAACATTAGTTTTTTAATTTTAAGCAATAAAATTAAATGGGAGTTTCTGATTAAGAAACTGATTAATTAAAAATAAGACGAAAATAAATTAAATCAATTGAATTTAAATGCCGGAACATCAAAATTACCAAACTCCGATTTAAAGGAAAAATCTTATTTAATTGTAACATTGATCATTGATTTAAAAAATAATATTTTCACGATTCAAGCAGTTAGTCCAAAATATATTAGGATAGCTGTAATAAATCTCAAATTGTCTTAAATTAATTAGTTCAAACTTAACATTCAAACCAAAACTTACCATAGATTGACTGGGTGTGATAACATTCCATATCATATAAATATTAATAATAAGCTCCATGAAAAAGTCTAAATCTTAAATTAAATAATCGAGATAGCTACAATTATTCAATTTAGTTTTCTTGTTTATCATAAGTTAAATATGAAAATTCTTAAATAATCTATTTGCTACTTGTATCATTTCTTCACGACAATTATAGATCATTGAATTTTTAGATAGCGATAAAACAATCAATATTAAATTAAATTGTCAGATTAATCGAATATCAATCATTCATGAACTATGAGAACTCAAAACAAGAAATATTTGAATTAAACCGTGAATAAAAGTTGAGAACACAAAGCCTCACATGTGACAATCACATATAGACGCCACACAAATTAGTACAAACAAACCTAAGCATTCGATGTCTTCCATAAACCAATGCAAAGCAAATATACATTACAAATCATTCCAAACTTGTTCAAAACATACATACGTTATATTACATGAACATAATACAAATTTGTTCGAAAAACCGAAACCAGCTTGAAACTTAGTTATTATAAAAACTTACAACAATAGAGAGTCATACACTCTATATAAAAGCCAAAATAAACTCAAAACACATTTTTTATCAAAACAAGACTTAGACTCCATTGGTCATTGTGGTTGACTAGTCTCAGTCTTTATAATCCTCGCTCTAAATCTACACGGGACAAATCCACCATGCTAAGTAGATAGCTTAGTGAGTAATAACTAATCTATATATAAAGTGATAACTCATCATACTAAATCATATAATAGCATGAGCATGCATTAACAAAATTGTTTTAACAATAAGTCAGACATAATACATTTCAGAACAGATTTTATAGTTAACGGAGTTGAATATCAAGAGAGGGTATAAACCCTTCAGAATCAGAACACAAAATCAGATGACTGCTAAGCTATTTACAGAACTAGGTAACGGGACTCATACAGGAGAGACTGAAGTCTCGACACTAAAGTGTCACAGGAGAGATCGAAGTCTCAACACCAAAGTGCCACAGCAAAGACTGAAGTCTCGACATCAAAGTGTCACAGGAACAACTGCAGACCCTTTTAGGCATGCATATTTACCCACAACTATGACTTAACAGTTTAAAAACAAAACGAAGTCATTTCAGACATTTCATGTGCAAAGCAAGTAGTCAATCATATTCACATGCAAGTAGCACTTCCAATGATATAACATGCATCAAACGCCTCGGACAATCATTGTCTAGTATTTAGAACACAATCAACATAAATCAAGTTCAACAAGCAGAACAAAGTAAGGTGTGAGCGTCCTAGAGATTACTGATAGTTGCTCCCTTTCGTTTAATGCCTTGCAGTTCCGACAATATCTAGAGATGGTCGCTTTCCTTGCTCTTCTATATACAATCAAACACAATTTCATATCACCAATTGTTCATGTATCTGAATAAGCATTATTATAAATGCACCATGTAACATGCATAATCAATGGCATATCCCCGGGAAAATTTCCTTGCTAAACTGATTTAAACATCAATTGTATTCCACAAGTTCCAAAATTCATACATTCAATTACTATTTCAACTTTTACTAGAAGCACCTCATTCAGGTCAACTTTGCATAATTAATAAGATCAAGAAAATGATGTATTTCTACAACACTCTCCTATAGACAATTATTCCTCTGTGTCTTAAATTTCTAAATATACCAAGATCATATAATTTGGTTTATTATTCAATGAGTTATATTCAAAATATCACAGATCATGTACATTTGAAATTGTGGCTAATGCATGATCATGTATTCAACTTTTACAACCCATATCTCTCAATTCTAATATCAAAAAATTACAAACTTTATACCAATTTAAATATAAGAGAATAAGCTACAACTTTGGTGAAGGCAACTTAGTCTAATATGTCCTACATCAATACAGTTTATTCAATAACCACAGGGTATGATTTCTGTCCCTGGTAGTGCTACAATCAAAGCCAAGACTCAATTTTATGTCAATTTTGAAAGTCTTAGAGATATAGTTAAAATTGTACTTCTTCAATAAAGTTATAGGCATGTAACACCCCACTCCCACATGACCCGAACCCGATATCGTTGGTGATATCCAAGTCCATGTCCTGTGAGGGTGGCGTACTACATCAATCGGTAGTTCTCAGTAAAAACTCCTTTTTAATTTTTTCTCAAACATTCATTCCATTAGAGCCATTTACCTTTTTTTGGCTCATGTGCGCGGAAAACAGTAGACAATTTGCAATCCACGTGCATAGATAAACATTTTCAGTTAATACAAATAGTCAACAATAAATTACA
>JANZLF010000006.1:30208316-30220120 GCA_026546835.1 Erythroxylum foetidum | reverse complement strand
AATACTAGTTGTTAATATATGAATATGATAAAAGTTGTAAAATGTCAGGAACATTAATCACATACGACAAATGCCTTTTCTTCAAGTTTCTTGCTTTCCTGAAAGTTCTAATCTTTATTCCTAAAGACAAAAATAGGGGAAGCTACCAAGACTCCAAACCAGTCGTCCAAATCAGCCGCCCATCGCCGTAACATTTTCAGCAAAGTCACCGCCTTTCTTCTTTCTCTCGTCGTCCCTGAACCCATTAGCTCCCATATCATCCTCTCTATCCCAGCCATCGTCGCCAGCTCCGCCACCATCTGCGAACCACCCTTTCTGTAAATTGTCAACAATGTCACCACTGCGCTTTCCCTCGCTATGTTCGACCCCTCTCTCAAGAGCACCCCCAGCTTCTTCACCGAGTTGTACGCCGCGGCGACCGCCACTATCCCTCCCCTCTTCACCACAGCCTTGAGCACTGCAACCGCCTCCTCCCGGTTATCAAATAACCGGTTCGTATAAAACCGACCGGTTCTCTGATAGACCGGCCGATTTTTATATTAAAAGATTATTAACTAAAATCAAACCGAACAAATGGCCGGTTCAAACCATTTCTGGTCGGATCGGCCGGTCCGGTCTGGTTTTAAAACCCTTGCTTTATGCATATCGATGTTAGTCAAATCAAGCAAATTCAAATTAATAGACAAATGAGTGATAAGAGAACGAAGACATAAATGTCTGTTTGAAGATAAAACAATGTTAAATTGCATCGCCAACCAAGCATCTAAATTAACATGCACTTTATTCACTATACACCAAATAAAGAACAATTCAACTTTAGTACATGTATATGCAGTAGCCTTTCAACCAGAATGACTAAAAGCTAATAAGCGCTACATATAAATCCACTCCATTTTATTAAGATCACTACTCTTAGATTGACTGAGATTATAAAGAAAAGGATTAGAAGACATTGTTTTCCATGCTTGAAAAGAGTTGAACTCACCATAGTCCATGACAAATTCTTTATAAAGAGTCGAATTAGCATAATCTTCATCTATTAACCCAAAGGCTAAATTGAACTCAATGGCACTCTGTTTGAATTCGACTCCCATTAATTTGTATTTAATCACATTAGGACTACTTAAATTAAAATTTTCTAGTTTGTCAAATTTAAAAGTAGTATAGAACTCCGTAGTTAATTCAATAAATACATGACAACTAATTAATGTAAAGTACTTCCAACTCATATCGATAAGCAGATTGTCAAAATTTTCCTTAATATACAATCATTCTAGGAAAAGGTAGTGCACATACTTACCTGCAACAATTTGTCGAGTTTTAATAACAATATATCGTTATTTTTGCTCTTTGATGTTGAAATTGAGATATTCTCGAAAATCTGACTTAGCAAGTAGTAGAATCAAAACATTTTTCGTAATCTACACACGCTTCCTTTTGTTATTAGCTTCTGAGCTTTCAGTCGATTTGTCATTCATCGATGAATTGCCTTTTGCTGCAGTCTTATTTTTAGCCTCGGAACGCCCTATGACACTAAATAAGATAACTAAAAATTAAGTAAAAAAGAATAAAATAAATAACAAAAATATTAACAACAACTAAATAATAATTAAAATTAAACTAAAAGAAAGATAAACAGGTAGTAATTAATAACAATGAAAATAAAATAAAATATTAAAAAATATTAAAATAAAACTCAATAAAAAATAAAAATATAATAAATGGGATGTGGGTGGGGGCTGCGTAGTCTAAAGGCTTGTATTGGGAGCGTGAATATATGAGGGCGTGGGCTGCGGTGTTGTTTATGATGGTGTGACGCTGGTAGATTCTCTGGAGGGCTAGTTTTGTTTAATGATCTTTTCCTGCAAAACACGAAACAAATAGATTAGGGCTTTTTTTATAATGAAAAACAATAATTAAGTAAATAACACAATTAGTTAAATGAGAAAACAAAAAAAAACTGTTTTTTTAATTTTTTAATTTTTTGTTTTTTATTATTTATTTATTTGAATGTTAGTGTATCCATTCTAGAACACTAAATCATATAAGGTGAGGTCTCGCTTTAGTCATTTGAAAATTTAAGATTCTCATTTCAGAATACTAAATCATATAAGATGAGATCTCGTCTTATGAAATTTAGTAGTCTGAATTTTTTTAAATAATCTATGTTTCAAAAACAAACAAATGCATCATAGAAAGAACTAAAATAAAATAAAATAACACTATCATATTTTGAGTTGCCTCCAGAAAAGTGCAATTGTTTAACGTCGTTATACTTGACGGGGCCGGTTCTTCTCAAACTTCTTCATATGATGGGAGTTCCAAATCAATGTTCACTGCACTGGAAACTGTCATCTCCTCATAAAATGATTTCAGTCTATGTCCATTAACCTTAAAAAAATTTCTGGTCTCTAAATTTTTTATTTCCACTGCACCATGAACAAAGATATTAGCAATAACAAATGGACCAAGCCATTTAGAGCGTAACTTACCTCGCATGAACTTTAATCTAGAATTATACAATAACATTTTCTGTCCTGCCTGAAATTGTTTCCTCAAGATCATATTATCGTGGAAAAGCTTGGTTTTCTCTTTATAAATTTTCGAATTTTCGTAAGCATGCAAGCTTATTTCCTTTAGCTTTTGTAGTTGCAACTTCCTTTCCTCCCCAGCTTTCGTTAAATCTATGTTGCAACGTCGGCACCGCCCAATAAGTTCTATGTTCATCTTCCATCGGTAGATGGCAAGCTTTACCGAAAACTAATCGATAAGGAGACATTTCTATTGGTGTCTTGTAAACTATACGGTATGGCCGTAGAGCATCATTCAGTCGTAAACTTCAATCCTTTCGACTAGAATTGGTAGTCTTTTCTAAGATGAATTTCACCTTTTTATTCGATACTTCTGCTTGTCCATTCGTTTGCGGATGGTAGACGGTGGCTACTTGAAGATGCACTCTATACTTTCCATATAGTGTTGCCACAGTTTTATTGCAAATTAAAAATGACTTCCTTGATCATTAATGATGACATGAGAGATTTCAAATGTATTAAAAATATTAGCTTTTATAAACCTTACAACAGTTGCATAATTGTTAATTTTAGTGACTTTTGCTGCCACCTAATTAAAAACATAATCAACATTAAAAAATATGTAAGAAAATCTCCCAGATGAAAAGAAGGGAGGTATTGATTTGTCTGAGTTTTAGCAACAACATATCGTTGTTTTTCTTTGGTGTTGAAATTGGGACACTCTCGTAAATCTAACTCAACTGTGCACGCTTTTGCAGTCTCCTGTTTAAAGGGACCAATAACATATTTTCTAGAAAAACTATAAATAAGAAATTCTAGTTTCCTATTTAAAAGGGCCAATAACATATTTTCTTCAGTCCAATGATTCATTCACTTCAACCTCAATAACTGTTGTACGAGCCACATAAGTGAAGACATCTCACTCACGGCGTAATCTGTGAACTGGGCGATTAACCCAATGCTCTTGTCACCATCAAACTCTGTGTTATTTCCCAACAAAACTTAATCT
Organism: Erythroxylum foetidum; assembly: GCA_026546835.1. Lineage (NCBI taxonomy): Eukaryota > Viridiplantae > Streptophyta > Magnoliopsida > Malpighiales > Erythroxylaceae > Erythroxylum > Erythroxylum foetidum. The sequence continues at coordinate 30,216,580 of JANZLF010000006.1, read as the reverse complement.
AAATTAGTCTAATTTTTGTCCTGACATCATTTAAAAGTTTGTTTAAATTGAAACATGTCAAGTGGTACAGGTCTGTTTCTTTTTCTTGGAGAAAAGGAATACCTAAACTTGGAAAAAATTTCAAGGCCGGAGAGCACGTTACCATGTTGACAATGGAAATTGGACCCACCTCAGTCCATAAAATGAAGGAGAGACACACACACATTACACATCTTTTCTAGGTTTCATCATATTTTGTTTATTAAATTTGAGATTCGTTAAAAATTTAATTGCAGGTGTGTGTGCGGCTCGTGGATATGTGGTGTGGATAACATTTCAAACGAACAGGTCCTAGTCCTAGATAGACGTTGAGCTGAGCTCCTCCTACCAACCAAAGCAAGGCTTCCACTTTCAGAGTTCAAACTCCCGTGGCCTTGCCTTCGCTCCAGAGAATCACAGACAGACTCCTAAAAGGAACGTCTTTTTGCCTTTTCAGTATCAAGAACAGTAAGCCACCTCTCGTTGTCTTATTTTCTTGGCTTTCTCTGCGCTGTCTTGATGTATATGGTGAAATGAGGCCCCTTTTCTTTTTTGGGTTTTGCTATTCTGAGGCTGTCTTCAAATGGGTAGCGCTTTCTGATACGCTATGCTGACGTTGGGTTTGGATTGGATATATTTCCGTTTTTCACAGAGGAGGAAACTTTTACTAACCAATCCTAGCTTCCCGAAAATCCGGCATGGAAAGGTTTCAGTTTGAGTACAGTTAGATTTCTGCTTATGTACTCGCAACTGGTCTCTCTTCTGATTTTTTTCGCATTATGTGAGGCTTTATTTGTTTAAAATCATTATACGAAATCGGGAAGGTGTCGTTATTCGTTAGCTTTATTATTTATAGCAACTCATCATTTCTGTGAAGATTTTAGGGGTTTTCCCTTCGCCAGTGAGATTATGGCGTATTGACTTCAGAGAACTTGGTGTTGCCCAATGGGGACGAGTAAAAGTGCTCGTTTCAGTTATGACTCCTTAATTTTATGAATTTTGCTGGCATTTCAATCCCAGCATGCCTAGAGAATATATGATATTTGAGACTTGGATTCAGGAATGCTTGATTATGCTGAATGGATTGAATCTGTTGCCTTGGAGATCTTTATAGTGAAAAGCATAAAGAAGACAAAACTACTGTGGTCGAATTTGGATAGTAGAAATTTGTTTTTTTCCCCCTTTTAGTGGGAAATAGAGCATAGATGGATCTGTGGGTTTTTGGAGCAGCAGCTGCTACTGCTGGATATGTAGCTAAATACTGCCGTAATATCTCTAGAGGTAAAGATGGTTCATCAAAGTTATCTTCTGGTGCCAACATTTATGGAAAACTGGAAACTCCAAGCTGTCCACTCCGGAGATTAGCAAGGGGAAACAAATTATCTGAAAATACTTCAACAAATGAAGGAAATATTTTGGATGGAAGATTTTCGGATGTGAATGAGTTACATAGTATTTCAGAAGCAGAAGTAGTCTCTACAAGCGGCTATGACGGAAATCTGGAAAATGTAGAAAACTATGAGGACTACCATGTTCTTTCTTTTATGAGCTTACAGTGTGGAATTGTTACACATGCAAAACTTAGAGAAAATGATCCCAGAAATGGGTTGAGTAGCGATGCAGATGCAGTTGAAGAGCTTGGTAATTCCTTTTCAGGTGAAGCACAATTTTCTCATATTTTGAGGAACAGAAGCTCTACTGGAGTGAAGTGTTCATATGACCAACTTGTTAAACCTCGGAATTCCGTTGAAAGTTGCCTTATGTCTCAGATATACAAAGAACATATGAAAATGGAAGAGTATATGGTTAGGTCACTACCACCATCATCTACAAATGTGTGTCCATTACTTATATCTGATGGATTCCGAGTAATTAGCAGAGCCAAAATTGATCCTTTTCATGCGCAAACTGGATCTAATGATACCCAGGCAGATAAGGCAGAAAAAGTGTGTGGGATTTCCCCACTGCCGAAATTAAATACTCTGAAGAAACTAAAATTGAATACTCGGAACCAGTGCGATGAGAGGCTGAACAGTTCCCAAAATTTTGTCAGAGGGAGTCGTGTACATTCATTAACTGGTATGTGTCATCTACATTGTAAAGCCTCGTCCAGTTAATAGGTGCTACTTCAGTGATAGTTTCAAGGCATTAATTTTGGCATGTTTAAGGATTTAGTCTCCTGAATAATTACTTCTCGTAACTAATTTATCATATTTCTTCAAAGTTGAAGCAGTATCTTTACAAGTTTATATGCTATTTACTGTCTTTCACTGCAAGTCAAGGATATTTCATAATCTGTCATCATTGCTTTAATAAATGTCTTATCACAAGCAAGTTACGAGCTGTATTCACTTCATGGTACATTTCGATCTCCACCTCTAAGCCCAACCAGTTTTTTTGTAGAAAATATTATGAGGGAACACTTTTTATGGATTGCTAGTGCTACAACCAATTGAATAATTCCCAATCTATCAGTTACTCTTTCCCGTACTTATGCAACACCTGTATCAGGGATTTCCTACTTCCATCAATAATCTTATCTTTGGATTAGTTATTCATAACAATATCGACCATGGCCATACTCATTAAATTGAGATTACACACATTGCCCATTGATTGGCTTCTGTCCCTATGAAATCCCATCTCCTGAATCCTAATTTACAGAAATAGTCAATTTGATTAGCTATACAATGCTTCTGTATGATCATTTGAAGCTTCTTTCCTATATTTCATTGTAGAATATGATGATTCCTTTCAATATTGACGTGTAAAGTCCAAGTAAATACAGCTAGCACTGTAAACTATATTCTGGATTATCATCACCACAGGAAGAAATCAAAATTTTATTCCTCATTTGATGCATCTTAAAGAATCAATTTATCATCAATTTTGATTTCATTGTCATGCTAATGTTTGATAGTCATCAGGGTCACTTGATGGGACAACTTTATTCTGTCTTGGGGTATCTATTGGCTTGATCTCTTCATTCATTGCTAACCGAAGGGAAGTGGGCAAATTGAAGGAATTGTTGAAGCAAACAGAGAACCTGGTTCAAGATCTACAAGAGGACCTTGAAATGAGAGATGCATTTACATTTAAAGAGCTTGTTAATGAGAATCACAATTCAAAAGACACCAGTGACAATTCTTTTTACATCAATTTACCGAGTCAGCATTTCTCTGTAGGGACTGTGGATAATTCAACTGTGATTCATGGTAAAGAATCATATGATGAAAAATTGGAAGAGAGTTCAGAATCAATGAGGAAAATTGAAGCTGAGCTTGAGGCTGAATTGGAGAGGTTGGGGCTAAATATGAATTCATCTTGTTTGGAGAGAAGACTTTCTGACCTTGTTGAGGTAAGCTCTTCTTTCCCTTTGACACACTTGTGCTGTGCTGTCGAATAAATGATTGAAAGGCTTAGTTTGCTGTCTAATGTGTTTGCATATGCCGATTACTATTTTACTAATTTTGTGTTTGGTGAATGCTTATGAAGTTCACATATATTGCTTGGGGACTCTCTTTGAATTGATTTTTGTAGGAGTAGATTGAAGCTTTTGTAGTTTCACCTAACCTTTTGGGCTTTTATGTTGTATTTTCTTTCTGATCTTATTTCAGTTTTCTCATGACCATTTTTGAGTGCAAATGGATGCATGAAATGTTTATTAATGGTGTTTATCAATTTAAATCATTGCCATAATTTCTTTTTTCAATAAATAATGTTGGCATTTGGAGATCACTTTCTCACTGCCTTCTTGTGTTATTAATCTTGACGTTACTGTCAACTTCTGGAACATCTTTTATGGCAGTTCTTTAAATATTTTCAACCATTGCCCTTTTATACTCAGTTTACTCTGGGGTTTTGACTGAAAAACTCACAGCATTATTATAAATTTGACCGAGTAGCAGATTTTGGTGATTATACAATATAAATACCATTTAAAGAAAAGAAGTGGCTGAAAGTCATACATGACTGTGGCCTAAATGCCTTGGACCTTGTGGCTAAATTTACTAACCAAGAAACTGTACTTTTGATAAATTGTTGAAAAGAATGAAAATGGGGAAGTGAATATAAGTTTTTTTAAAAAGAAAGATGATAGGCCTTTTTGCGAAGCTGTATGTAATCATCCACCATGTCTGTGCTTTTCGATGATAATTCAGTCATTCTTCCTGGCTACTGCTCCTCCCGCTGATGATGGTCTCATCTATAATTAAGCTGTATTTTCTGAAAAGCCATTGTATATATTAGGATGTACATAGTTTGAAATGCCACGAGGAAACTGAGGTGCTTATGTTCTATGTGAAGTGTCTGCTTTTAATGTGTGATGGCTGTTTCTTGAGGAAATTCCATTTCTCAAGTACTGATGGAGATCTACCCTACCATAGCTTGACCCAGATTTTGTGGCTGATTTTGCTCATGGTGAGCTGAGGGCTGACAAGGTCAAAGGCCATGATGTACCTCAAGATGAGATAGATCAAGATGGAACTGATACCTCAACAACACATTCTGCTAATTATGCAGTTTCACCTAGAGAACTGAGCTTGCGCCTACATGAAGTGATTCATTCCAGACTTGAAGAGCGTGTGAAGGAGCTCGAGTCAGCCCTGGAAAGAAGCCATCGGAAGGTGCAACTTATGGAATCAGAAGATAGGAACACATGGGGGAAGTTGTCAAGCAGTGAGATAGGATTTTCATCTGACCAGGAAAGCCCAGTTGCTGAAGGAGATTGGAACTCTAACATAAATCCTCTGGATACGAAAACATCGCGGGAAGCTCTAGATGCTTACAATGAGGCTTGTGATGAGCTCAGAGAGATGGATGAGACTGATGAAGAGTTATCACTACCAGGGGATTATGGGAACAGTTATCAGGTGAGTGTGAACCCATTTCATCAGACCCTGCTAAAGGGTCAGATCAATGGAGCAAATGATTCTTTGTCCTCTCATATGCACTGTCAGGCAAAATGTCCACAAGATGAAGAACATGAAAGTCAACAGAAGACATCCCTAAGGCATCCCTTAAAAATCCAACGGTTTGTTTATTATGGCGTTAGTGAAGATGATAGCAATGATGAAATGGAGAAGCAGTTGATAAAGAAAATTGTGGAGAAGACAAGGGCGGGCTCTCCTGTGGTGCTAAATGCACAAAGAGTGTTGTCGACAATGGATGAGAATGAAAAATAAAACGTCAAAAGAGTTTTCTAGTTTAAAGGTGTAGAAGCAATTCATGACTAAAGTACGTTTCATGTGACCTCGTTCATCATTTACTTTTTAACATTTTTTGGAATATACATGAAATCATTGACCGAAAATTGTTCCTTCCTGATGGCATATAGAGCAAAATTTGTTGTATAATAAATCGTTGTGGTAAAAGTAAGACTACTACAATAAGTAAATTGGTTTTGATGATTGTTGTGTCTCTAATTCAAAGCCAGTCTTATGAAGTAAATTGGTTTTGATGATTGTTGTGTCTCTAATTCAAAGCCAGTCTTATGAGTTATAATATAGAACTTGACAACCCTCAAAAGTCTCATCTGTCAAAGTCTAGGTCCAGAAGGTTTCATTGAACAGACTTATCACCAATTGAGCCTGTGCTGAACCTAAAATCCAAAATAAGATAGTTTTTGTTCGTTTCCATGCTTCTCTGGTTAAAAGAGTAAATTGGTAATTTGCTTTATTGTAACAAAAATCATGCTGGTAAGAAATTAAACCTCACTTGAACAACCAACTAAAAGATTCCTAACAATAAAAAAGAGGGGAAGGGATCAGAAAATTTTCAACTATTATTAGATGTGTTTCCTCAAGGAAAGACCGAAACAGCAGAGTTCACAAAGCCAAATTCAACATGATGGCATTGAAGTGCTTCCAGCAAAGGAGGGGCGGGTAGATAGAGATAATCTGAACACACAACACAATCTCCTTAATAAATCATGCCCGTTTAGCAAAATCATCTGTATCATTATCCTCATCCCTGTAATTTGCTTCCAATAGTTCATCCTTCAAGTTTGATTCCAGTAAATCATCTTGGTTAAAATCTCCAGCTGCTTCACTTGCGTTGCTGTTTCCAACCCCCAAAACCCCATCAATTATCACCACCACAGTCATCGCCAGCAATACCAAAATTGCCAGCTTCAGTGTCAAAGGCCCCAGTACTACCAGGACTAGAATAACCAACATTTTGGCCTGGATTACTGCCATAACTACTATGCTAATGCCCCTAGATATAGGGTATCAAAGATTTTGCACAAGTCAAAGCATAGTGATTTCCAATTACAAAAAGCTGACACTGGTCTCAACAAAACTATCACACTTGAATCACTTGATTTTTTTCACCATTCTTTTGTATTCTTCAATATACCAAATATGACATTAATAAATTAGTAGAACTACCTGTCCATCCAAGGCCTGGATGGCACTTAAGGCTTCCTCACTGGAGGTGTAAGTAACAAACCCAAATCTCCTAGGTCTACCAGATTCACGATCCAAAATAACTCTTTCTACAACATATATCAGCTGCTACTCTATACTTCAAGCATAAAGAACTATTGAGTCTGAAACTTATTGGAAGTGTTAGCAACTCATGGTCAACAGGATTTATTATGTTTTAAGTACATGAAAATAATTAAAGAAAGGGGTTACAATTTCACATACCTTCAATTTACACCATACTTGCTAAAAGCTTCCCTTAGACTGGAATCATCTGCTCCATATGAAATGCCTGCAACGTAAAGTCAGTAAGCATCAAACTGATGCACAAATGCAGATAAATGTCACCCTTTTCTGCCCTTCCCAACCCTTTTTCCCTGAAGGGTTTCAAATTTTACAAAAGCAGATCAGGGTATTATTGGTGCTGGAAGCTCACCTCCAACAAAAAGCTTTGAAGAAGACATGCATTGGATTGCTTGAAAGAGAGTCCAGCATTAATCTGCTTGCTAGATGCTACCCTGAGGATATTCCCAATTTTACTGAGAAATGTCAATGCAGTGACCTTCAAATGCCAAATAACAAAATAAAATATACATGAGTAAATACCATGCTATAAGCAATAACAACATAACAAGTTATCACATCATACAAGACAACAATGTGTTTTATTTTGAATCTGATAGAGTAAGGATAGGGAAATCCCCAGAAACTGGTAGTATGTATTAATAAAACTCTTTAGAGCTATTGCTCCCCAGCCTTAGGCCATACAATATACTGATAACAAGAATAATCGATACCTGCTCCCCCTTTCCTAACTAACTTATATGCTCCCCTATAGTACCCGTACATTCAACATAATCATTCCTTATTCTCCTTATTCTCCCTAACGGTTGCAACAACATTTGCCAACTCAGCATTCTCTCGCTCCACCTCAACATTCGGCTTCTTCTTCTTCCTATGATAAACCCGTAATGGTTTTGGTCCATGGCTAACAGAATCTTTCAAAGAAAATACTCATGGCAGCTATAACCAAATCACATTGTTAAGGGGAGATAGATTCAGAAAGTTCACAAAGCATCATCGACAACAAAGCCTTATCTAACTAGTTTTCTGAACTCAAAATATCTCTGCTCGATGTTTATGTGGGAGAATGCAGAACTACAACTCCTGAAGTGTCAACAAAAATTTCTCTCCACTAACATTTTAGAAAACTAACGGAAACCAAAATGTGATCGAACATATCAATTTCATTTCAACAGTCCCCTTGGTAGCCTACTATAAGCGAAGCATAAACAAGAACAACACAAGTAAATGCTTACTATTTGGCGTCCAAAACAAATATTCTCCATAAAGGTGCTTTGTTTCTTACGTTCTGAAACCTTAGTCAACAACCAACAACATACCATTCGAATTAAAACCACACCAACTCATAAGATGATATCAATGAATAAAGTTTCTACGACACCAAAACAGAGCACAACGTTTTAAGGACGAACCAAACAATAAAAGGTTAACCATATCAAAGCAGTGGGACATCAAAAAAAGGATAAATGCAAGTCGATTTAATCTACAGCTTGTTTGGAATGCGATGAAGATTGAATTCAATTCATCTGTTTAAAACTTAAAAAAGAGCATGATTTAAATTCTTCTATGAATTGAAAATCCACTTTTTTAAGGGGTTGAATTCACATTAAAAATCACGTGAATTCAACCCAACAACTGATCATTTTCTTCTCTTCTCCAACCCTTATTATTATTATTATTATTATTATTATTATTATTATTATTATTATTATTATTATTATTATTATTATTATTATT
>JANZLF010000006.1:30184259-30197423 GCA_026546835.1 Erythroxylum foetidum | reverse complement strand
AATGTATAAATATTCAAATAAAATTTAATTTAATAATTAAAATACATTTCAAAAAATATTAATTTTTAAATAATTTATTTTATTAAAATAACGTAAATTTATTAATAATTTGTTAATAAATATTATAAAAGAGATTAAATAAATTTATTTAATTAAAAATAATTTATGTTTAAATTTTATCTAAAGTGTAATTATTATTAATGATAAGAATACAACTACATAAACATTAACAACTAAACATGTTTTTATTTTTATTCGGAAGAAAAATAAAAATAAAACCAAAAAACGAAAACTGAAAACTACAATAACAAACAGAAGTATAACTAAACGGTAAGAAATTAAACATTAACATTAAATTAAATAATTTTAATTTTAATTTTATTCGTAGTTAATGTTAAATAGTTAAATAGTTATATTTTTAATTATAAAATTTAAATAGAAAATTGAATTTATTTTATATGTTATAGAAATATGAAAATTAAAAATAAATATTTAATTAAATACTTTTTTTATTAAATTTTAAAGAGAAAATAAAAAATTAAAAAGGGCGGGCGGGCGCTTAATAACATGGATGATAATTTGCTGATCCGTGGAGGTTTGATTTAGAACGATGTCGTTTTATTGCTTTAACAAAATGATGGCTTATTGGTGAAAGAGTCACATGCTTCTCCTTCCTCCCTCGACCCTCTTTGTCTATCTCCAATCCCCAATCTTATTCTCTAAAATATCTTAAAGTCAAGAAACAATTCACCATTCTAATTTGCTGCTGACACTCGTCACGTTGCTCACGCTCATGCTCATTACTCACCATTTTCTTTGTGGTTTTTTGTCGTTGATGTGTTGGAAGTCAAAGTTGGGGTTTGTTGTCACCATTTTTTTTGTTGCATTTGAACCTTTAATGTGTATTTAATTCATGTTTAATATTTCACATAGGTTAGATTGAAGTTATTGCGAGTCTTCTCAGTATGTGAGCGAATCGATCTGGCCATGTTAAGTATTGTTCAAAGTCCACAAATGTCATTGAGGTTAGATAACGTTGAGACACCGAGCTTTGGGTACCTTAGAGTTCTGGTTCAAACTCCAATATGTAACGAAAGAGAGTTATAGCACAAAAATGAGTCATTATTTTAATGTCTTGGTTTTTAGTTCATGTAGCTTTAATTGTTGGAATTTAAATTCATTTTGGACATTTATTAATTATGAATTTTGAAAGAATTAAGGCTAAGAAGATTAAATTTGTTTCAAATTAAATTTAAATAAGTGGTTCAATAAATAATTTAGTTAAATGAGCTAAAGTCTAATGAAAAAAAAAGCCCTTATTAGTGTGAGTTAGATATTTATTGAGTTTGTGATCCAAAAAGGTTACTATGATTAGTTGTTAAGGTCTCCTACTACCTATTAAAGTAAGCTTGTGCATATTTAATTTTTCTTACTCGTCAAGAGATCCATGATGTTAACGACATAAAAGTATATAACTTTTGTTAAGGTTGATTGAAAAATAGTAGTAGCTTATTCATCCATCAAGAAGCTTATTCAAACTGTCCAATAGTTTGCTCAAGTTGTTCTTCGACAAATGGATAAAAAATAGGTAAATTTTAATATTATCTTCATTTATACAAGTTTATAGTTGATCTTGTGCTTATTACAAAAGTTTGTATTATATTTAACATGTGATATTAGAGCGGTTCTAGGATTATATGAATTTGAATATAGATTTTCAAGTTTCTTGATATGATGTGCTAATTTTTACTCTATAGATCTTACACGGAAGTACACCTATTGAACTATAGTATAGTGTCTGTGAATATTGAGTATCGATCTTATAGGGACTACAAGTACTAGTAGTAATCTCTTTTCTATTTTCTAACTGACAAATAGGACGATGATGATTGTATTAAGAATAAACTAAACTAAAATTTAACGTAATAATAAACCAGATCATAGATAATACTACGATTAATCAATATTAATTAACTAATACTTATATGATGAATCCCCTAAGATTTCTTAAATACCAACTCTTTATCATGCAATTTAATTATTAACCATTAGACCTTGAAAATTTCTATCTTATAATAATGTTTTTCTCAGAACTATTAACGAATAATCATCAGTAATTAACCGAAATATCTTTCTAGTTAAAACATCCAAGATCACTTTATTCAACTTGTGAATTTCATTACGAGGTTTAACCTTAATATAGATGATTTATTTCGACATATCTCTAGGTTGACATGCAACTCTTTTCAATTATGGTGTATCTATTGATACAAAATTTTAGTTATATGAAATCAAACATTAAACTAATATCTTAGACATATTAATTCAAGAATTAAAAATGCATAATTGAATCACAGTGAATCAATCAATCAAATTGTTGAAATTAGAAATATATAGGTTTTATGATCTCAAAGAATTGGGATCATGATCCAACATAGATAAACTCTCGAACCTATTGGGCCAAGCCAATAAACTCTAATGCCTCCTAGTCTATTCATTTATCAGTCCTTAAACCTCTGGAATTGCTCCTCATGGGCTCCAATATTAAAATGCAACATTTTGTGTCGCACTAGTAGATGTGTAGCAGTCTCTCACATTGGTGCTAGGTGAGCTCCACTCGAGTCTCTAGATGACCCTTTACCTCTCTATCTTTTTCCTAGTGCCTTCTTTACCCTTCATTGTTATATGGATTTTGTTCTTCTTATCATTATACCTAAAACAAAATAAAGTGTGAGAAAATAATGAATATCAATTAAAAAAAGCAAAAATTTCCCCATACTTAATTCGTACATTCACCGTATTATTCAATTCTAGAAAAACATATAACTAAAAATCAAATTAAACTAAAAACAATGAAATTAACAAAATAATTAAAAATTAAACTAACACAATCAAATGAAATTAATAAAAAAATTAAATTAATTATGTAATTAATAAATGTAATTTCTAGAATTTAAATTTAAATTAAGAAATAGAGCAATAAAGCATATACTACACATATACTTAAAAATAAATATGTAAAATACAAAATTGATATGAAATTAAACTAATAAACACTAACTAATTACTAGAAAAACAATATATTATACCTAATCTAACAAAATCCATCTTAATTCACAACCTAGTGTGCAAAATTAACATTCTCAATTCAAATTCCATTAAATTAATACAATGATTCATAGGGAAAATAATGAAATTCAGTTTGGAATTGAAAAGCAAGAAGAAAATTAAGTACACATACCTTATATTGGAGCAATTGTGTAAACCTAGTGATTTGGGGAAGAATAAACCCTACAATTTGTAAAATACCCAAAAATATGAGTGTACACCACATAAAATGAAGAAAAATTTAATTTGGGTGTTGTCAAATCACTCAAAAAGGCTAGGTATGTTGTAGGAGGGAGGGCGCATTAGGGAAGTGGTGGAAGAGGGAAAAATATGGAAGAAAGGAAGAAGGTTTGAGGTTTTTAAAGAGGGATTGTGGACTTGTACAGTCGGTTACTTAGCCCTGTAATTGACTATGTAAGTGCTTGTAAATGTATGACTTAAGATAAAGGCATGTAAGTTGACACGTTCTAAAGGATTGAGTCATAAGGGCACGTCCCATGCTTATGTGTGCAAAATTTAAAAAATTTAAAAAATGTACACCATCATGCCAATGACCGTATAGGTCACTAGAATTGTTTAAGACATGCATAAATGAGATTTTCATAGACACATGTATGTATACGATCGTGTATTCTGAAAAATTAAAAAAATTGAAAATTTTCACTCAAACTTAAGATAATCAAATAACACATACCATAAATACGAAAATAGGAAAAATTAAATAAGGATGTTCTATAACCTAAACACACTGAACATTAATGAAATCCTAAACTAAAATTAAAAAAAAAAACAGAATATAATCAATCAAAATTATCCTAATTCTTGGGTTGCCCCTATTAGAGCTTGTTTAATGTCTTAGTTCAACATACCTAAGAATAATCTAAGGTGATTAAGTTAAATTAATCTCCTATGTATTACCATCAAGTTCACCTCTAAGAAATAATTTCAATCGATGGCCATTCACTATGAAGTTATCTTTATACGGATTACTTACCTCAATTGCGTCATATGGAAATACTTTCTCCGCAATAAAGGGTTAGACCATCTTGATTTTAGCTTAGTTGGGAACAATCTTAGGCGAGAATTGTATAAAATGTAACGCCCTATATTAGGGGTTAGAATATTAAGAAAATTCAGTATATTTTATGCTTTGCATATTTGAATATTTGCTTATTTATGCATAAGCATTTTGGTCACATACAATTGTTGTGTATGCATTCATGACATATTTCCAGGCAAAATGGATTGATAAATGTGATTAAATTATGGAAAACTCATTAGGAGATTATTGACATTATTTTGGAGTTTTTGGTAAATTTTAGAAAAATATTGAAAATTGGACCAATCCTAGTGTGACATGTGGACTAATTAAAGATTGACATGTGACATCATTCATTATGTGACAAATGGTTAACATGCAGGGTGACAAATTTCCAATAAATTTGCTATCTAAGCAATGAGGTCCTTATCCCATAGCCCATCAAATTGGATAGACTATTGCATCATTTGAATGATACTTGGTTTAATTTTAAAATTATTTTTAGTAATAATGAGTCTCACAATGTTGGATTCTGTTCTAGTCAAGTCCGGTCTAGCATAATTGAACATGGTCCTTGGTTGGTCTACCATGGTTTATGATCCTTTGGTATCAATTTGACCTTCAAAGTCTTCTATTTGTCGGTCTAACTCAAATTAGGGTCCTTCGAAGATTTCTACAAGTTATCCTTTCAAAATTTTAGATCTTTATTAACTAAGTGTGATGGATTTTCTCAGGTCATAAACTAACCGGAAGACCTATAAAAGTGAGAAAACTAACAAGTTAACAAAATAATTTAACAAATTCAAAACAAAAAAGTATAAAGAATTTAAATAAGAAATAATGGCTATATTAACAAAAAATTAGATGTTCATAATATTCTAATATTTGACAACGGTGCTAAAAATTTGATTAATAATTTTATATTTTAAGTGACAAGTGCACGATATAGTTGTAGCTAGCACTAGCAAGTACAGTCCGATTGTACGATGACTACAAGTACTTGTAATAATTATTTTTTTATTATTTAACTGAAAAATAGGAAGATTGTTTAATTAAGATTAAACAAAACTAAAATTTAACTTAATAATAATCCAAAACACAAACAACACTATGATCAATCAATAAGAAATAACTAATATCTAGGTAATGAATCCATATAAGATTTCTTAAGTATTAACCCTTTATCATGCAATTTAATTATTGATCATTGGACCATAAAAATTCATATCTTATATCAATATCTTTCTTAAGAATATTAACAACTAATCCTTGGTTGATTAATTGAAATTTCTTTTTAGTTAAAACCCTAAGATTGCATTAATCGATTGGTAAATTTAACTATTATGTTTAACTTTAATCTAGAGGATTTATGTTAACTTATCTTTAGATTTTCATATAACTCCTTCCAATTATAATATATCTATTTATACAAAAGGATTTTACAATCTTAGTCATATTAAATCAAACATTGAATTAATATCCCGAACATATTGATTCAAAACTTAAAAATTCACAATTAAAGTGCAATGAATTAGTAAATTAAAATTTATTAAATAAAAGATCAAATCATAATATCCATCGCAACTTAGGATTCATCATACCTAGACACTAAACAAACTTAGCTCATAATAATAGAAAACAAAACAAACATTAAAATTTCAGAAGAATAATTAAAAAGGAAACAATTTGTAAGGTATATATTGTCTTTTCTTTAATGTAATCCCCCTGAAACTTCGATGAGAGGCTAGTCTCTATCAAATATCTAAAGCAATCATCATGTTTTCTGGTAATGCTGACCTCGGTAGCTAAATTAAAAAAAAATCACTTCCGTTAATACAATTTAATGTAGTAGTGGTAAGTGGATATCGTTCCCACGAGGAATTTTTAACCGTAAAGGTTAGCGATGTTTAAAACTAAAAGAAAGTAACAAAAAGGGGGGTTGTTTTCAATTCACGAAATTTAAGGGAAAAAATATGAAAAATCGCAAATAAATAGAAATAATTGGATCTAAAAAATTAATGAGAAAAATACCTTAGTTTTGGGTCACCGATGTTATCACGCTAATATGGATCATCGACATAAAATTGCAATCATTAACAAACATTCATTGGGAAAGTTTTCTCTTAAGGGTAATGACTAGAAACATGTATCCTAGCATCTTTATTAAACAATAACCTAGATACGATCGTAGGTGTAATTGAATAATAGCATTACGAATCAAGAACCAATGAGCAAGCGAAATACATGAACGACATGCAATCAATCAAGCGAATTTCTCCTTAGAATTTTCAACTCTAACGTAGAGAAGGTCGTCCTAATTTCTACTTGTGATTAGCAAAACTGAACATCATATTTCGTTAATCTAGTGATTAAACACATTAATCCCTAGTTGCGCACCTAGAAACCAATAAATTCAATTAGAAAGAGTAGATCAGAAGATATTCAATGTTTATTAACAATGAAAACTTTATTCAAAACATTTCACACAAACTAGCATGATAACATGGATCCCCTCAACCAAGACAAAGAGTTTAGCTACTCATACTAGAATCGAAAAAGAAAAAAATAACAAAGCGTAAAGTCGTCATCCCTGATCTTTACTAAAAACATGAAAATACTAATGGAGAAAGTGTAGAAGACGTAATAACTAGAAAAGAAAAGATGCAGAAACGAAAATCTATACTAAAACCTAGTCTAAACTTGCGCGAACCACCATCCTCTCTCCTTTATGCTTGTTTTTCCCCTTATCTTTCCTTGATTCTCTTCAGATAATTTATCTCCGAATTTCAGGTGGTCAATCCCCTTAAAAGATGGCAATATAATCTATAAAGATTGTGGGAATCTCGAATTTGAATCTTGAAAATTGATCTGCAGATTTATTCCATCCTTAGGCGTGCCCACGCTTAGTCACTGAATTGCTATCAAATTTGGAATTTTGGATTTTATTCATTCTTTTACATCTTTTTAATTCAATTTCATCTCTAAGGTGTTGAAAATCATCTATAAACAATTATAAGATAATTCCATTAATTTTGAATAATAATTTCAACACATTAAAGATAATTAAATACAAAATAAGTGCAAATTGATGACTTAACACCCCAATCTAAACCAAGACTGCTAAGATGGGTTTTGTTACTGCAGGAGTTCGATATTGAAATCAAAGACAGAGCTAAAGTAAAGAATCATGTGGCTGACCACCTTAGTCGATTACTTGAAGGCACCAAGGGAGTTGACTCTTCTGATCTTACTGTTGACTCTTTTCCTAATTCTGCACTTTTTGCCTTGGCGATCTAGGAGCCTTGGTACTATAACATTGTTAATTACATTGTTATTGATTTTATGCCTCTTTTTATGTCTAAGTTTCATGTTAATAAGCTGAAGAGGGAGGCAAGATATATGCCTATTATGTTTTAATTTTTTTGAAACAATGCAGTGACTAGATCATCAGACGATGTGTTCCTAACAATGAGATCAACTCTATTTTTACCTTTGCACATTCTTTATCTTGCGGGGGGCATTTTAGTGCTAATAGGACTATTAAAAAGGTTTTAGAGTGTGGGTTTTACTGGCCTACCTTATTCAAAGATGCTTATACTTTTTGCAAATCTTGTGATAAGTGCTAAAGGTTTGGGAGTCTGGGTAAAAAGTATGAAATGTTTTTAAGACCTATGCATTTTTGTGAAACTTTTTTATGTCAGAGGCATGGATTTTATGGGTCCCTTTCCTCCGTCATTTGGGTTTTCATATATATTACTTGCAGTAGATTATGTATCTAGGTGGGTAGAGGTAGTGCCAACTAGGAAAGATGATGCTTCTACTGTTGCTAAGTTTTTACATGCTAATATATTTTGTAGGTACAATATTTTAAGAGCAATCGTCAGTGACCAAGGAACACATTTCTGTAATAGGATTATAAAGTCTTTACTTGCTAAATATGGAGTTAATCACAAGCTGGCCACTCCTTACCACCCTAAAACAAATGGGTTACCTGAAGTCTCTAATCGAGAAGTAAAGCGTATACTAGAAAAGATTGTGAAACCATCCTGAAAAGACTAGATTAAAGGGCTTGAGGAGGCACTGTGGGCTTACAGGAGTGCCTACAAGACCCCTATAGGCATGTCGCCTTTTCGATTGCTCTATGGAAAGTCTTGCCATCTTCCTATAGAGATCGAGAACAAACCTTATTGGGCGATCAAGGCATGTAATGCAAACCTTGAATCTTCACTTGAAAATCAGACAATGCAACTCCAAGAGCTTGAAGAGATGAGACTTGAGTCTTATGATAACATCAGAATCTACAAAGACAAGTTGAAAATGATTCATGACAAACACATTTTGAGGAAAGAATTCCATAGAGCTGACAAGGTTGTAAAGTTCAAGGCTCGATTAAAGCTGATGCTCGGGAAGTTCGTCACCAAGTGAGAGGGCCCTTTCAAAGTTACCAAGGTGCATTCATTTGGTACGATAGAGCTAGTGGATGAAGCAACTCGTCATGTTTCACAAGTCAATGGTCATCTGTTTAAGCACTACCATAAGGATCAAAGACCCCACTAATTCCACAGTTGTTCCCTTCAACCTCTCTCCTTTATTCTTTGTTATATTAATGGTGATATCTGTTTACTAAGATAGTTCGAAATAAGTGTAGGGGAAGGGAACCCTTCCAGTAGGAAGTAGTTGTAGTTGTTTATTTCGTTTAGTTATTGTTAGTGGTTTCCCCTTGCTCTTGCCATTTCGCCTATAATTGTTTTTCTTACATTGAGGCTAATGTATTGACTAGTGTGGGGAGGGATTGCTATTGTTGAATTGTTTGCCACTGCTTGATTGACTGAGTTTTTCTCTTGAGAATGATTTATTGCATTGATTCCTGCTTCTCACTTCACTTTTGCAATCCTTGAGTTTTGTTTTCAAATCCTTGTTGCATATGCATGTGAACATTGACATGTAAAGGTTTGAATGTATTTGATTTGAGTAATTTTTATTCTTAATTGATTATTATAGTGGAGTGCCTTTGGCGCAGTGTTACTAACCTTGTTGTATAACTTGATTTTAGGAAGGAAATATCTTAGATAAAGCCTTGTTGGAAGGAATTTTGAGCCTTACTTTTCTTTCTCATCTTGTGTGATTTCTACTAGTTTGGTTAGTCTCCAGAACTTGTATAGATTCTTTTTCAAAGCTACGTTAATACCTGTATTTGTGAGCATGTTAGGGGCATTCTTTTCTAAACCCCTTTACCTAAACACAATCCATTTTAGTTGACCTTTGCTTACCCCCTTAAGCCCTTCACTTTCATTCATTCTATTCTTTTCTAACAATGTTTTGTATGAGTTACATTATGTTCTTTGTGATTAAATGTGCATAATTGATGTTGTTATTTTTAGCTTCTTGGGTTAGGGTATGCCAAATTTGCAACAAAAAAAAACAAAACAAAACAAAAAGAAAATAGAAAGAAAAAGAAAAGACAAACACAAAAAGAGAGAGAGAGAGAGAGTAATTTGGTTAAAAAGAATAAATTTTTAAATAAGGCATCCCTTGGTGGATTGAAGATTAAAGATTGGGTCTTGAAAGTTGATAATTGCACATCGGTGTTCATTTGATGGTTGCACTTTAACTCATTTAGAGTTGTTTCTTAATACTCATGTAATGCATTTGTTACTTTTTTTTCATTTCATCCATTCATTAGCCTTTCATCAACATTATAACCTTACAAAGTCCCCTTGATCATGATTTTATGGTATGTTAATGGTGGAAATAGTAGAATCTTTACAAGCTTATGGTAGGTACTAATCTAGGTGGATTGAGTGAAACATTTCCTATTTGAGAGATGATTGAAACACTTATACCTTATGTGAAATATATTATGTTTCTTTTCCTTTTATCTTGCTACGTTTTTTGTGTTAGTTTTCTTGCACCGAAGCATTCCATGACTGTTGGTTAATTAGGGATAAAGATTGTTTGAGTTTATTGCATATTCTTGCCTTGTCGGTTTTATGTTTGTTTGCAATGAGTTTAACTGTTGGATTCTCTTTACTGATAATTTGCTCAGAAGTGCAAAAGGCTAAGTGTGGGGTAGTTGATAAACTCACTTGCTCATATATATTTTCATGTCATTTGGATGAGTTTTTGTCACTAAAATTAGTCTTTATTTTATTATTATTTGAATTATTGTGTCTTACATTTAATTTGTATTTATAAGGGCAAAAATTGTCGTATCTTGGTTTAACTATGATAAATTAATTTTTGGACAATTGATACTATTTTGTTTGTAATTTTTATTGTAAGGTACTTGGAAAAATTAGAGTTCAAAAGATAAAGAAGTAGTGATCAAGGCAATAAAATAGCTCAAAATAGAAGACTAGAAAACGACAACGTTGGACGGCAATAGAAGAGAAAAAAAACGACAACAGTATCAAACAACCTAAGTCTAATAAAATCTTGGGTCTGAAAAAACATATTTTGAATTAACTTGATCTCATTCTTAAAAATAATTTAACTTTCATGCAGATTAAAAAACCTTTTACTCTAAAGTCTCAATGATTGCTGTCAACAGTCAACAATTACTTGACAGGAGCACCATATGTGTTGTTGACAAATCAACGAGTGGATGTTGATAACTCATCACAATCAGCACAACCCTCAGAAGCAATTTCTCAATTGTCGTCGAGTTCTTCCAATTCCGTGATTTTTACTAGCCAAAGCTTTGATTTTTATTTTAGCTTATAAAATTTAATTAATTTGTAAAATTTTTATAAACACCCAAGCCCATGTCCAAAACACAACCTATTACATAATATATTACAACCTTCTCCAGACACTTCTATTGTATGCCTATATATACACGAGCAATCATCGAGTAAGGGAATGTTTTTTTTTCTTACAGTGTAATTTTATCATGGTATCAGAGCATTTTTCTTTCTCATTCTCTTCTCAGCCGACAACCCTATTTCTCTTGACATAGTTTTTGTATAGTTATGTCTGGGCCATCTTATGCCAGTGTAACTGGCCATCAATGACAAATACAAAGACTTGATGACCACCCAACCTCACTATATTACATCTACCCTAATAAAAATCATTTTCTTTCATCATAACCAACCATTAATATTTTAAAAATATAATAAAATTTTATTTCTCAATATTTTTTAAAAACCAACTTCTATCAATGATAATGGTAATCATTCTTTCATCTTAACCAACCATCATAATTATAATGATAATATCTATTATCATTTTTCACTATATTCATTCTCATTTCTATTACCATTTTTTCGTGCGAACTAGTCGCATCCTTAATGTACTGAATTGATGTATGTTTGAGGATAAACAAGAATTCGGTGTGGGGGAATTCGATAAGATGTTATCTTGATATATTAATTGATATTATCTCATTTGTTTTAGACTTATTCACTAAGTTTATTGTTATCATCTATTTAATATGAAATGCTATCACACTGAGTCAATGGATAGTAAGTTTTGGTTTATATGCTAGGTTTGAAACAATTAATTTAGTAAAATTTGGGATTTATAACGGCTATTCTAATATTTTTCAGGCTAACAGCTTGAATTGTGGCTTCTTTTTATACCAATGATCAATATTATAATTAGATGAGATCTTTCCTTTGAATTGGAGTTTAGTATTCTTGAATTTCTCACTTTTATAGTTAGTTTATTTATTTTAATTCCTTTTTAATTTTAGTTAATTAAAAAATTAATTATTTAAACCACCAAATAGTTTGTATTTTTAGCCTTAAAAAACAGCAAAAGAAGTAGATGAATCATTCTGGATAACATGAATCAACTCTGGAGTTAAGATATACTTTCTCTTGTACAGCTCAGTCAAAAATAAGCTAATTCAAATCACGTGGTAGAAATAAGTGTAGCACTAGTCAAAGTTTGAAAGGCGAGAATGATGTCCATTTTAATTTGACTTCTCTTTTTATAACTTTTTGGTTTTAAAAAAAAGGAAATTTTAGAGTTTGATTCTTAAAAAAAATTAAATTTGAACACAAATAAACTTAATTATATAAGTTTAAGTTTTATTAAATTTAGTTTAACTCCATAATTTCAGTTATGATTAGTGGAACTGAAATTAAGTCCAACTTTTAATATTACAAGAAGTTTTTAGGACAGGCTCCTTCTGTTTTAATATTACAAGAGATTTCTTTTGTTTTAAATTTTTACAAGTTCTGGTCTAAATTGATTATTCCATATAAGTGATAAGTGGCTATTGACTTGTAACATCATTTTTTGTCCTTCGTTAATTGTGTGATTGAGATCAATATCTCCTAAAAAAAATCACCAATTTAGTATTTCATAATAAATATTTGAATAAAGAGAATTTGATGTGATTTGAGTTAATAGACAAAAGTTTTAAATTGATTAGATTTGATTACGTTTAAATTAAAAAATCGACTTCACTGGGTCTAAAATTAATTCTTAAATAATGATATTAAGATAAGTCTATGTATATCTTACTCAATTATTCAAGTAGAACTAGTACCAATCAACCTATCATTTTTACTCAATTATTAAAGTTATTTTTTAACTTTCATAGAGATTAAAAAACCTTTTACTTTCATTTAAAATTATAGCATTATTAAATCTCCTATAATAATTATTTTAATATTTAAAAAAATGATAACAACTACCTTTACAAATTCGAATTTCTAATATTAAAATAATTATTATAACAATTTGGTTCTTATTATTAGCCATAGCTTTGATTTTTATTTTAGTTTATAAATTTTAATTGATTTTTAAAATTTTTATGACTGCGATCCGAAATAAACAACACGACAATTCTAAAAGTTAAAATTCTATCAGTCCACCTCCTGGAAGCTGTAGTTGGTTTAAGTGAGCTGAATCAGATATGAGGACTAATCAACGAGTGGATGTTGATAAGTCATCACAATCAGCACAGCCCTCAGAAGCAATATCTCATTGCCGTCGACTTCTTCCAATTTCGTGATTTTTATTAGCCATAGCTTTGATTTTTATTTCAGCTTATAAAAGTTAAT
>JANZLF010000006.1:30144833-30170170 GCA_026546835.1 Erythroxylum foetidum | reverse complement strand
AAGATATTGGAATCATATGCCTACTGAGGAATCTAGGTGAGAATTAATGGAAGCCTTTTGCTCCAATTTATTTAATAGTATATGTCATGAGGAATGTTGGGATGTGTTTCTTAGATTGGCTGATCAAGTTCAAGTTTTCCGGGACATTTTTCTTGCCAAAATACTTCAAAGAGTTGGTTCATTGTTATCATTCTTTACCTGTCCATGTGATGAATCATGTATCTGGGTGTGTGATATATAAATATGTGTGGAATCCATTGATGATGGTGTGGTTTTACATCTCTGTCTTTTTGCTGGCACTTGGAGGCAGCAGAACGCAAAATAGGAACTTAGACCATGAATAGTTCTTATTGATTCTTTGAAGCTCAAATTTTCCAGAAATAACATGTCTGGATTATTTCAAACTTTTGAGTTTGTTCTCTACCCAACAACATGGATTTCTTACTGTTCATGTTGACTTGTGTTGTATGATAGTTACAACTCATTACAGATTGGAATTTCTATTGCTAAATGAGGTACTATGTAGTTTTAAATATGTTTGATAATTTTGTGCTGGAATTAATTTTAGTATCCATTTTTTTGTATGCAGATTCTTATCTGTTGCATATTGTTAGCAAACCTGGTGGCTCGAGGTTGATGGATAGCTTGAGTTCCCATTTCCAACGAGAAGTTATAGCATATTCTTCAAACTGCATTTGGGAAGGGCTGCAAAAAGATTCAGTCGCAGGATGTGCAATACCGAACATGTCCATGGTTGGAACAAGTCCAAATCTTTGTTGGATGATCCTGGAAAATGGAATCTCTACCATGTTGGGGACTTTTAGTACCACTTCATCAACAAAGCTTAAATTTTCGATAACACAGATTGATTGCACTTACACTAAAGGGGGCCTTTGTTTGGACTGTGTAATAGTTTATCCTTATAAGTGTAGAGAAAGGTTCAAGCATTTTTTTAACTGTCTTGCTCCTAGCCTATTCTAGTTTGTAGCTTGTAGGACATCTTCAGGATAAGGGAGAAGGCAATGGTAGCTGATTAGTCTTGTATATTTGTGTAAAAGCAATGTATGTATTTTGGGATTATGATATTATTTAACTTTTTTACATGTTTTAATATTTATTTTTATATTAATTTTATTTCTTAAGAAAAAATGAGATATCTCTTTAATTATTTCCTACAAGATGGTACTTTGCATATTGTTTAGTATACTTTAAATATTATTTAGCATAAATAATTTTATTATAAAATAAAGTATAGTTAAAATTAATAAAAGTACTTTTTATTTTTATGTTGTCAAACAGTCTACTGTATGAAGCTCTTTTAAAAAAGATGTTTTTTAATTGACAGCCAAACAATCAACTGGCTTTTAAAAAAAACTCTTCTCAGAAAAGCTCTACTATGAAAAATTCTACTGATAAAAGCTCTACTAATAAAAGCTCAACCAAACGGGCCCTGAGTCTTGTCCAAAGTTAACTGATTAAACCCAAGTTGATTGGGTTTTAGGTTGAGTTTAGAACTTTTTTAAGACCTCAAGTTGGGCTTAGGTTTGACCAATTATTTTCAAACATTAGGTAGGACTCACACTTTATAGCTTGAACTCGAGTCGAAACTAAAATAAAAAAATGATGTCTTTTTTAATATTTTGATGAATAGCTATTTCGGATTTATTAAAACTTGATTGAGTTCGAGTTTAAGCCAAATACTTTGGGCTAAGAAATTTTTTTTTTGATCAAATTATTGATCAGTTGCCATATCTTATTGAAGTGTTGTGTTTTAGGAGTTTTATTGGATTATTCGGTTGTATAATATTTAGGATAATACAAAATGTGATTATATTGAACCAAATAAGAAAGTGTGATAAAGTAGTATATTAGTCCGAAATGATATCAAAATTGAACACTGTTTGATATTTCTAAAAATAGTTCTTGATAAAAATATTGAGTTATGGTGATCTAAGAAAATATAAAAATAAAATATCTACATTTCATAAGGAGACATTAAGAGTAATATCATACCTAAATAAGAGAATTTAGTGAAAGAAGTTTGTGTAATCATCTTATTGTTACCACCGAATACTATATAATATTTTAATCATAATTTTTGATAAAAAAAATCATATTGAAGTCATTCAAAAGGTTATAAAAAGCTAAGAGAATTATATAAAACCTTGAAGAAAATACTTAGAATTGATATTAGTTTGCGGGATCTCTACTTTGTATTATTTTGTTAAGTTATGATAACAAGCGCATAGCTTTGACTAGATTGTGGGTCTGTGAGTATGACTTTCACCGTCTAATGGCGATATTTAACAGACCCATTAAATGGATTGGGGCTCGACATTCCTTAAATCCAATATTTTTTTTAATTACAAAAAAAAAGGTTACAATATATGATCACATATCACGGAGGTACAAAGCCTATCTTGGTGAAGAAGTTTCTGGACGACTACCGGAGGCAACCGAAGAATGTGCAAGCCTGGAGCTAAAAAAATGACACAAGTCGCCAGCCTGTCAACTCACTGATTTCTCTCTAGCCCGACATGTCGCACTACCATCTCCCAGTCCCGATGTAATAGCCCCGGATACCTGCAACCAACAAAATTTAAATCCAATATTTTAAAACTTCGAAATGGGGCAAACATATTGTGCTAATGAAAACCTTTTGGTATTAAAGCTAACTACTAACTAAATCATAAGCGTAGATGATGATAGAAAAACTTCAAAATGGTCAACGGACTTCCCGCGTTTCATTAGCTTAGAGATTGTAGAAAGTTAGTTAGGGACAGTGGCAGGCATGGAATATATTTACACACAACATGTTGGTTCGTTAATTGAAAAAGAAAACAGAAACAAATGCCTAAAGCCATGCACCACCATAAAAGCTATAATCCTTTCTCTCTCCAAATCTCCTTCCATTGTTTTCTCTCAATCTCTGACATTTCTGCTTTTCCTTGAAGTTTTTTCTCCAGTGATCAAGGTAAGAGGCAAGATAGGAGAGGGTGCACATAATTCATCTGAACAAAAAGGATAGGAGGGTAGAGAATTTTTTTATATTGTTTCTGAGTCAGGGTGCTCTTGCATTCCATGTAAGTTCTCGTTACATACTCTCTTGATTTCTGGATGCTAATTACAATATGGATTTGTTTGATATAATTTTTAGGTAAATGGCATTTGGAATTGCCCTGTTGTCATAATTATGAATGAACAATCGCAAGAAAGCTGTGTAATTTCCTGAATCTGTATTATATTTCCGGGTTGAGAAATTCTGATAAATGCACATAATTAATTCTCAGTCTTTTCCGTTTTTTGTTTTTCTTATCACGAATTCTTGCAAGTTTCATGACTTGGGAGGCTGTCATTTCTAAGATAAGTACAATAACTAATGCTATGCTAATGGTGAAAATTTAGAGAATCTGGACATACATGTTGAATTTTATGAATTTATTGAGGTTTTGTTGGCAGAACACGTTTTATCAAGAAAACAGGAGCCACAATTAGCTGTAGTTTTGGTTTAAAACCTGCCATAGTTGGTATGAAGACCAAGCACTTGATATGTATGTGAGAAAATTCCACAACGGAAACGGAAAACTTTAGATTCTAAGATTATAGAGTTTGTAGTGATGAATAATCCACAATTTTACAGTGTGAAGGCCTGTGGAGTTGGGTGGCAAGTAGATATTTGAAACCTGAAGCAAAATTGGCATCTTCAGCCATGGAGGCTGGACATCGGGCTGAAGCTACTACAGAACGAAAAACACATCTTGCAACAATTGCGGATGAAGGTGATCATAACAGGAAGTTGAGCTCTTTATCACATTCTTCGTCGTCTTCTTCAGGAGATCCATTCGAGATAGTGGATGATGATGCTGATGACGACGAGGACAATGGAACCAGGAAGCCAAATTCAGGTAATACTGATCCCTTCAACCATGATAAAGGAAATGGGCATCCCGATTCTAATAATAAGTTAAATGCAGGGATAGCAACAGAGTCTCCTCCAGCACCGGTGACGGAGAAAGCAGCTGTGGATGATGAAACTACCTCTCCTGGTTACAGGATACCATCTCATGTTTTCGCCAGAAGCAAATC
The DNA here is from genome assembly GCA_026546835.1 of Erythroxylum foetidum. NCBI lineage: Eukaryota > Viridiplantae > Streptophyta > Magnoliopsida > Malpighiales > Erythroxylaceae > Erythroxylum > Erythroxylum foetidum. Next base: position 30,166,084 of record JANZLF010000006.1, on the reverse strand, counting down.
CAATGCACCAATGGAGTGGAGCACTGCATCGAACGAGTCGCTGTTCAGCATTCACACGGGGAATATGAGCTTCACAAGAGAGCAATTATGTTGGTTTCAAGGTGATTATGCTGCTTCTAGCCCTATGGTTGACATTTCAAGTAACCAACCTCCAAGCAATCAGTCACCGAGTAATAAGCCAGCTGAAATTGTTCAACCAAATGTTCATGATTATGACCAATCTGGTGTAACCGAATCAAAGGCTGCTGAGACAATGAGAGAGGTTATCAGGGAAAACGAAGATCAGAACAACCAAGTTAATTCTCCTCCCAAGGTGTGTATTCAATCTGCAAGCCTGAATCGTGGTTCCGATGCAAGTGGAACCAGTCGCCAATCTTTTGCTTTTCCAATGTAAGTGGTACTCTTATGAAATATCAACCTGATTACCATAAAATAACCCGAGGAACGGTAACTGTGAAGAAGCAGGAAAATCTGACAAACTAACATAAACTTTGTATAGAATATTGAACACACTAGTTTGATACATTCTTGATATTCTGATCTCCTGAAGCAGAGACGGAGAGATTGACTAATTTAGATTATTTTTGTGTGCGAAGATTGACAGAAAATAAAAGCGAATCCCCGAATCTGCATGCACAAAAACCATCACGAGTGCCATCTCAGCCGGCGACTCCTAAAGTGGTTCAACAGGAACAATCGCAGCCACAACCAGGGGCAGAAACCCCCAAGCAAGGGAGTACCCCTAAAGCAAATTCGAACGGCATTGGTAGATGGTTCTCTTGTTTTCCCTGTTGCAGTTACTGTTGTTGAGTGACAATATTGTTGAAAGTTGATACAATCATCTTATTGCTTTCTGCGACAAACCGTCCTCTTGTAATTTTAGGAATCTATATGTCTATATATTAAAGGAGATCATTCTTTTTCAACTTCTGATCCAATTTCTTCAACACATTGAGATGGGTAGACGTAGATTATCGATCGATAACAAAAACCAAAATAACAAGGAAGTTTATCGCCAAAGCTGTTACTAACGAGTTCAGATCTCCTGTCCAATATTATGGTGTCTTATTCTGTCTAATAAATCTCAACCATTTATTTATACGAATCTCGCGTAAATTACGCATGAGTCCTACAAAATAAATGGTTGAGATTTCATTGAACAGAATAAGACAGAGTAATACTGGACAGAAGATCATGTCTCGTTACTAAAGGCCACTAGGCTGCACTTTCACCAGGATCAAATCACCTTCTTCATTTTTGCTATTCCAACGCTATTCTAACTTATCTTATCTACATATTTATATAAATTCTAAAAAAATATGCGAATAAGATAAGTTAGAACAACGTTAAAACTGTAAAAATAGAATATACATTTATATAAATTCTACATAAATATGCGAATAAGATAAGTTAGAACAACGTTGAAACCGTAAAAATGAAATAACATACAGCTCCTCGCTTCCACCACAGCCGTCATCTCTTTCAACATGCAGCAACTCAAGACAATGACTTTTTTTTTTTCATTTTGTATGCATTTAATGATTTAGTCAATTAAACTAACATTTAATGATTTAGTCAATTAAACTAATTTAGTTTTGGAATAAAGTTATAGGATTAAATAGCAATCGGCTGTTGGAACTTATCTTGATTTAGAACATGCTAATCATTTTTTTTAATCAATCGCAATCCTCCGAACCATTAGCTTGGAAGTGTTATCCTATCCCTTTTGTTTTCCTTAAGTCGGCTTCTATGAAACGGAAAGAACATCTAGTGTCCGACCACGATTGAAGATTTAGATTTTCTGTATATATCATGTAATTATGACAAATTAAGGAGAAAACACCATTCGTTAGCAGGTGAAATCTTTTAAAGTGTTATTTATGACTCCTTTCAAATTCATCTCTAAAGAAAAAAAGGTAATTATTTTAAATATCTTGAAATATAATCAAATTCTTATGTATCTCAACTTTTATTTGACAATATTATATATCACAAATTACATTACATAAAAAGTTAATAACAAAATTAAACCCTGCTGAATTGTTACAATACTTTTTAAAATTTAATACTTATAAATTTTGATTTCAAAATTTATATTGGTGCTAATAATAATCTTCTAGACACTTGATAAAGTTTTAAAAATATATGAAGAGGAAATTACTTTTTATGATTTTACAAAATTATAAAATTCAAGAAATCATAAAAATAAAATATCAACTCTAAATATTATCAAATTTTATAGGGCGTTTCACAAAATATTTGAAGTATGAGGTGATGTATATTTTACACTTTTAAATTCTATTATTGACATTATTATAGTTATATGTATAACTTACAAAATAAATGTTAGGATATATTTAATTAATTGCTGTAAGATAAAGACACCTGAAATAATTTACATTTAAAAAAGATACTTTACAAATATTAAAGTCAATCACATGCGAAAGTAATAATCATGATCTATGCTAGATATCCATTATTTTTATCACTATTTTATAGCATAGTACTTGTCTTTTGGATGAATTTGAAAGATTTGGTATTTAATTCAAAAGTTTTGTCATTTCATGGCATATTTTTGCCCATAAAAAATAGGCAAAATTGGAGAAGACTTAGAGTGAGATAGAACAAATTTTACAAGAATGGAAGAAGGACCACACAACACAACACGGTACATGGATTTATATTAAGTGTCATACATAAAAGTGGTTTCTTCTATTTCTCCAACACACCCTACACACCCCATTTTACCTCCTATATAAAGAACCTAATTTCACACGTGATCTTGTGTATGTGCAAACTATACTAATTTTTAGAGCATTATATGAAATACATAACTAGTTACACAAACTCGTGTATAGGGTTATGTAGCTCATTAAAAATTAGGGTTTTGTACTTGTATAAGAGATTAGATAGAAAACAAGAGTTTTTTGGCTAGAGAACAATTTAAGAGTAATCTTAGAGCTACTTAGCACCAATCTTGATCAAGGATTCACCATTCTTTAAAGATATAGGTGAGCTTCATTAATTATCTAGAGATTTCAAACTTAAAGAACATGATTTATTTGACTTATTTTCTTTATTGTTTTTATGTGGTTGTTCTTTGAGATATTATAAACTAATTGTAATATATATTTAGGTAGATAGAACCTAATATTTGATATAATTCTATCCATTCTTTGATTAATAAAATTTTAGTTTTCTTGTCATTTATTCATGCTTTTAGATTGATTGAATTGAAGGAGCAAAAGTAGGAGATTCAATATATGACTCATGCCTCGAGATTCGGGAGATAAGATGCACTCGATGCATGTTTAGGTCATATTGCGAATAGAGAAGCATGATCCATATAATAAAAACTATAAAATCTTCCTAGGTTAGGGTTAAACCTATTAGGAGAGTTCATAAAATGATTTAAGGCATTCTTAGATTGTCTAAATTCAAAAGGAATTTATGTGGATTAATCTCTAAATAGGAATTATATGTCTTGACAGAGAATATAGTCTAAGTTAGGAACTTTTATTGGTTCAAGAAATAGAATAATTCATTAATCAAAAGTGAAAGTGAATATAGTAAAGTACTAAAGGAACATAACCTAAATATAATTAATCTAAAGTTTGGTATATTTTTTATCACTGATTGCATTATTTTCATTATTCATCTATCGATAAAGGTTGATATAGTTTGTTAAGTTTGTGGGTAGTAGGTAGCTAATTGACAATCCTTATAAGATCAACTTAGACATACCATTTCTAGCTACAACTCATTATCTCAACTGGAGTAGATAGTTTTGTTGAGGAAGTTACCCGAATTTTTAATTTTAAAAACTTACAATCACCTTTTAAAAACATAGGAATCCCTATTATGACCTCAAGATTATCTTACCAAGATTGTAAATCACTATTTGATTCCATAAATAGAAAAAAGTATTAGTAGGTGTAACAAATTTCTTTTATTTGCAAGTAGGTTACAACTTACCAAGTCAATTCTTTATAGTTTACAATTTTATTGGTGCAGTCATTTTCTCTTCTCTAGCAGAACTACCAAGGAAATTGAAAGAATATTAAAGAACTACCTATGGAGTGGTAATGCTTATAATTCCTCTAAGCAGGTAGAGATTATAGAAAGTTATCTGGGTCATGAATAAGGTGGTACTTGCAAAATGCATATGGAAGCTTTTTAAAGACAAGAAATCCTTATAGGTTAAGTGGGTGCATATTCACTTTCTAAAAGGTAAAAGTCTTTGGGAAGTTGTACTTACCTTAAAATCTCCTAGATACTTCATCAAGTGCTAAAACTCAAAGTGAAACTAGATGCCCATATCAAGTTTATTATTAGCAATGGTTTTGATACTTAACTATAATATGATTTATGGCATCCACTTGGTCCTTTTTATCTCTTTTAATTTACTGCTAATGTGACATACTAACTCCAAGTTCCAATTACTCATCAAAGATAGATCCTAGTCTTGGCAGCACCACTAGGCATCTAGCTACTCTAGTATGATATATTACATACCTAGCTATTAGCTAGATTTAAGGAAGTAGGATAGAGTCATATGATCTAAGCATAGGTTAAGGAGATTCTCCAATAGGTCCTACACTAGAATTTTTGTGAAGCTAAGTCTGTAGTTACTTGGCCTAAAATAGTTTGGAATAAAATCAAACCAAAGACTTGTTTATCATGTGGGTTATAATTAAAGGCCATATAAGCATAAAGGATAGACTATTATATGGCTACTTTAATAAGCAGATAGCTTGAAAGTTTTGATCATCTATCTTTTAAATACTTTTTTGTTGTAAGCACCTAGCAATAAAATCTTTAACTTTATAACATTTATTGTAGCTATAATAATTAGGGATAAATAATTGATTGGGCTACATAACTTAAGCTAAGGAACAAACATGACACCAAGTTATTTAGAGCCATTTTCAGTCGCTTCACTCATACGATATGGTAATAAAAGGAACAGGAAACTTTTCTTTAATAACTTTACCTTCTCTAATTGCTTCAAGAGGCTCACTCTCTAGTGGATAATAGAGATCTTATTAAAAGAATCACTACCTTACATATCACTCAAGCACTGATTTTTAATTGGAATCTTTAAACTATAGAACTCATGGCTTCAATTTATCTCTACTAGCTCCTATGCAATCTTAGGGCTCTTTCGTCAACAACAACAATACATGTTCAAAAAGAGTAGATATAGAATACTTTTCTAGTAATTTCTGTGTTTGATGTATGATTTTGCTAAATTTCATACATCAATTTTTTGCTAGATATGGTTTAGAGATACTCCTAGGTAAAGGTTTGGAATATTGTATTGTGTTTGAAATTTGACTTTATACCCATATTGGGATTTGATATAATCCAATTGTTTGTTAAAAAAAGGGTAGGACAAATAATGCAAACCTAAAAGTCTTTACAAGCCTAATTGGACCATTGATTTATCTTATAAATACTAGGTCTTACATTTTTAACACATTTAATTGCCACATCACTTTATTTATGATTTGGTAAGTAAAAATAAAGTCTAGAAGGAATATGCTAACACTTCAAACTAGCCACCTGATATTCTTACAAAACCTGTAAGCAAAAACAAGCTTGATAACTTTTAGGACCATCCAAATATCACAAATTAAGAAGGACTATTGAAAAACTAAACTAATTTGTAATTTTTAGGAAGTATATTTTATGTTCCAAAAATGACTTTTTACATTTCTTATAAGACCGTTTGTGTTTCCTAGAGAACCTCTTTAAATTTTCAATATTTATAATTCAATGTACCTTTTATATAAGTTTAATAAGATTGTAATTATTTCAAAAATAAAAATAATTCATTTTAAGAGTGTGAGGCTAAGCCTAACAAAGAATAATTACAAGGTACAAAGTGAAGCTTAAGGATCAAGCATAACAATGGTGAGAACCACTTTTTTGTATAAGAGTTGTAAATTGTGTAAAAATATGTGAGGAATAAGCAATCTTATATAAAGAAGAAGGTTCTCCCTGATCTTTATTAATATGTTCCTTCTAAAGCTCTGTGGATTTGTTTCTTTTTACTTAAAACCATATTGATTCATCTCTTACCATACCTTATAAACACTAATGCTTAAAGTTGTCTTGAGTATGATGAGATCATCCCTAGGGCTTGAAGCTTAGGGAACGTTAAGAATTATTGTACTATAGTAAATAGATCCCCTGTGAAAGTTATAGGCATGTGAAATGCTTAACCATAGTCTCCTGGAGCATTCATAACTGAAAAAAATGATCTTTAGATTCCAAATCCTTCTTACAATGTAAGCATAAAGGAATCACATTAGAGCTTAACTTGATCATGTCTTTAGTACCCAACATGTTTTGTATAGCTAGCCACAAAATAAAAGTTGATTTGAGGGTGAAGTCTTTGAACCATACTATTTTCCAACTAATTGCAAGTTATCTTGGGGGAATAATTTATGTGCTAATTTATTTGAGAACTTTCTTAAAGAGTTCCTAGTCCATATGATTGTATCTTCCACCCTTGCTACGAGTTGTAGAATGGAAGTCCTTGTTAAGTACATTCAGATCCTTTAATTTTTAAGTGCCATTCATTACCTCTAATTAACTCACTAACAATGTCATTCAGCTTGAGCATGTGTCTTAAGCAGAATATCCTAAGGATCATGTATAGAGGTCCAAATATACTCAAATTGTCAAACCAAAGGTAAGATCCTTTGCCATCACTAATCAAAATTTTCACTTAGTTGTTGAACACTTCCCTTAAGCTTAAAATGTTAAGCAGAGTCCAAAATCCTAATCCACCTGAGTTCTTAGTTTGTATATATCACACTAAGCAACCTAGGCTCCAAAGCACTTTGAAGTATTACATTATACAAGAAATTCTTTAGAGGTCTTTCAGTATCTTCTTCCATTTACTTGGGCAAAAACAAATGTAGTGCCCCCTTACCGCAGGGTACACACTGGGACCCCCGCAGGTCATTCTGGTACATATCCTCCGATAAGGTTGAGCTACAAACAAACACTACAAACACTCCACTGGGCATCAAAATAAAACATTAATATAAAAATCGCAAACTTTTTGAAACCAAAATTTTCCTCATTTCATTTCATGGAAACCAAAAGTTTACACATCTGTCAATTTTCACTGTCTGTACAACACTCCAAAATCCTAGTACAATATGCTACATGAAAGAGGAGAAATACTACAGATCTATCTAGGTCATCCTAAAAGTCCAAGTTGACCGACTTGTGAGCCATGACTTCTCCCGCCAAAATGATCTACACGGCTCAAAAAGTTCCTCTGGAGCTAGGAGTCTACTCTCGGTCCTAAAAAATATGTTACAATTTTGGGTGAGTTTGCGAAGTCATTGAGATAACCATCATCGATGGTTCACTCAATTCAGGTAACAATAAGGCATATCACAATTATTTCATAATTTCACATACATCAGAAGTACCACATGATCACATCAGTAATACATTTTATTTTCACATAAGCATAAGGCATTTTGCCTTTCACTCAATCAAATATATGTAAGAAAATGCATATGAAATGCTCATATGACCCTTTTTCCAATTTATTACGGTTTTGTGACCGAGCGCCTGAACTGTCCCAATATGGCCACCTTAATCGTTGAGCTTGAGACTCTAAATTACTGTGGGGCTCGAGGCCCAAATACAATCGTTGAGTTTTTAGCACTCGGTGGCTGCTCCGGTCACAACTGTCATTATCTGAGTATGCGTTCATGTATGAAATGCATATGTGACAATTAGGCAGTATATAAATCACAACCAACATATGTGTCACAATTTATCACATCATAAGCGAGTAGTTCTCAAATTCACATACAAGTAGCACTCTTATGTCATAGCTCCCCAGTACATCGGACTTTCTGTCTGGAATCCACAATCACAATCAATCACAAACCCACCATTATTCACCACAAAATTATAAGCAATCAATAATTGAGAGAACCGTCTAGGTCACTTACCAATAGCTTCTGAAGCTAATGCCTGGAAGTCTCGGTAATGCCTGTGGGTTGACGTTCCAAATGCACCTCTATAACAATTAAAATACACATATATTACAAATTGTACAATCAGAAATGTATAATAATGCACATGCAGGAATTGAAATGCGTACAATGCATGTTCGTGACATTTCTGGTATCAATCCATAAATTTCATCTCAAAATGTTCCCCTAAATTTTAGAAATCTATAGATACCAAAATCACTCGATTTGGATTTCTATAAGTCCAATTATTGCTAAAACACGGACCAGAAAAATAATTGCTCGGTCCTCTAACTTTGATCTAATCTATCATTTTCAATTTAATCTTTAAAATTCAAAAATTCTCATGGAGAGGCAATTAAATGACTTATGAATCCGACGCCTTGAAAATCAAGTCAATCAAAGGTCGGATGAAAAAGTTATGCACAAAAGAATGGCAAAAGGGTCAAATTAGAACAAAAATAAAATGAAAAGAAAATAACATTTGCACCTATTTCCCTCTCTTCTACCACAATGCATAACTTTTCACACAAGTGTCAAAATTTGAAAATTTTGGTATCATTAGAAAGATCACAGAAAGTCCTACAAGTTTCATGAAGGACTCATAAACAAATTCCAACTCTAAAGGAGTCAAAATGCACTTCAAAATATTTGTCCTGCAACTGTCATCCTAAACAAAAACACATCTTCTAAAACTCATAACTTCCTAATTCATTAGCCAAAAATTCCATGCTTGATATCAATGAAAATATCAGAACACATTTTACAACTTTCATAAAGCACTTAAAAGCAATTTGAACCTCTAAATGGGTCAAAATCTCAATCAAAATTTCTATCCAACACATGTCATCCTAACAGTACCACAATCTTCAAAAAATCATAACTTCTTATCCCCTTAGCCAAAAATTCCATACTTTATATCAATGGAAAGCGCAGAAAACATTCTACAATTCTTATGAAGCACTTAGAAGTAATTCTCAATGGTAAGAGGCGTGTTCTTAGAAACAACAAAACCTTGAGGGGTCGCGAGTTCGATTCTCAAAGAGGACAATACTGATTAAGGTTGGATGCCGCGGTATAACCCGCAAACACACGCCGAGGCATAACCTTAAACACCTACGGGTGGGGTGTGGGGTCCAACATAACGCAACCTTCACATCACCATAGACAGCAACATCTTCACTCACACATAAGGGACAAAAAAATAATCAAGCAATAGCCTCCCTCCATTTTCTACACATGCACTCTCCATTCACGCAACCTAAAAGAATAAGACACGCCATTTCATTCAAAAAACCAAGCGTCCACCTGTAGAAGGAGCAACTTCCACTTTTGGATGAGAGCTTCCATGTTACTCCACTCGCGCAACCTGCAACCTTGATTTATTCATTTTTACTCACATAAGCATCAACAAAAAACCAAAACATCAGCCCCCACTTCATAAAAACTCTCCTCCTCACTCATTCACGTTAAAACCTTCAAACCACTCACCAACCAAGAGCATTCATTTGAAAACACAACACCATAGCTCTCTCATACACATCCACGCAAGACAACCAAGCTACTTCTTTAACACTTCAGCTCTCCATCGAAAAAATAGCTCAACCATTTTTTACTTAACAAGGCAGCTTCCATTTGATTCACATCAACCACCTAGCCTCCACCAACCAACGCAAGCCTCCATTAATTTTGGTATTTTTTGTGCACATCATTCTCCAGCCTCACACACTCAACCTACAACTTTGATTTTTATCCATCCTTCACTCACAAAAACAACACCGTAGCCACCATTTACTAGCCAAAGAAGCATCCATACAAGGAGAGGGGAGAGCACATTATTCTATTGTAGTTTGGAGCTATGCTTTTTTATTTTTAATTGATTCCGTCATGAGTTTATCTAAGCTGTATGTTTGTGGACTACTTGACATGATGATTTGAGGCTAAAACCTTAATTTCTCTTAGGGATTTGATATTTTTGTTGATGTTTTAATTTTGAATTTTGCTAGAATCCATAACTGAAAATTTATATACTTGTTGATTTTTTCTTGGATTTATTTGTTATTCCTTTGGATTATTGAAAATTGCCTTGGTATAAATTCGCCTTTGAAAAAATGAAGTTTTTGCTAGAAGATTGAACGAAATTTCAACTAGGATTTTCTTATGAGTTGGGAGACCCAAGAAACTTAGGAGGTGAAAATTGAAGGTTTGGGAATTAAGATACTCTAAGAAAAACTTAAGGTATTACTAAGTAAGATCTAGAGTGGATAGATTAATTCATCTTTGGAAAAATGGGATTAATTACTCTTAAAATTCACCTATAAGGTTAGGATATTTTATTTGTGGAGCATAGCTAATTCAATATTAAGGTTGACAAAAATATCATTCCCTAAGAGAAAGTCATTCTCTTTTGTCGTTAAAACTTTTAATTAGTAAATTGTTGCAATCTTTTCTTAATTAGTTACTACACAAATTTGTCATCTTCATAGTTATTTTGTCCCTATTAAATTGGGTAGTTGTTTAGAAATTTATTTAATTTTTTTTAAAAAAATTACATCAATTTTACTTTTTCAAAATTTCATCCAACCCGATTTCAAACACTGTCAGCTAGCATAGATTTGAACTTTCTCATAATCTTGGTGGACACAACTCGGTTCTTACCGATTTATTACTCACTTCGACAATTGTACACTTACGGTTCACGAACATGAAGCTTAGAAGCAGTGCGCAGAGAAGTAGCACGCATGGTTTTTCTCATATACCCCAGGAGCACATCCACGATGCAATATATATCTATTTTCTAATGCAATTAACTCATGCCCACATAGCCAAACGCTAGCTGCTAATTAAAGAATATATGATAGACTTCAAAAGGCTAGAATCGACTCTGCATCAACTACTTTTTGTTTTCGTGGCCACACCCACACATAATCTACACCACATCTTGTCAAGATACACATCAATTAAAGACAGAACTCTATCACAACTAAAAGATTATCCCCAATAACTTTTTGAATTCAAGTCAAACTCTAATTAATAACTTATATGTCCAATTAATAAATAAGATGTCAAAACTAAATAAAAGATATATGACATATATTTTAACAATCTTCCCCTTTTTGACATTTTTGTTACAAACACGAAACTCCCCCTAAATAACATAATTGGACATATAAGTAAATACTCCCCTTTGATCAAACATCAAGTTCCAAAGGACATCAAGTTTATCCAATCATCTAAATTTCTCCCCCTTGGGATAAAATGATGCTAAAAAGTAAGACAAATAGTCAAATATATACCTTGAAATCTCCCCCTGAATGAAACATTCACCATAAATAATATGATGTCTCCCCCTTGAGATAAAACAATATCAAATTGCATAATCATAATAATCAACCGTAGATGCAACAAAAGAATCATAAGCACGCCAATATGACAATTTACCACCACTCAAAACACTAAGAGATATGTCCGAAAGAGAGAGAGATACCCGAGCGAGAGCCATATTGATGACAGAGTTGAAGAGTCTTCGGTAGAGCCAAATAGAAGTCACAATGCAAACTACTAAAAAGATAGGACTATAATAGCAACATAAAACTAAAGAACCAAAAAAACAAATCTTTCCTTCTTTTTTGTTTCTTTTTTTTAGTTAACAACTAAAAAAATACTTCAAAAATGAAAAGCACACTATCCCTATGCCTTTCGAAAAAATTCAAACCTGTCTTTTTCTTTGGTTCAAATAAAGATGTGTAACACAAGTAGTCTGCAAGTTCTCGGTAATCAACCATTTTTCTTTCTCTTGTTTTTTTTTTCTTTCACTCACATCTCCAATAACATTTTCTACTAGATGATTTCTTCATATTCGAGATGAAGAACTTCTGTTCAAATCAGCTGCCATTGTTTTGGTTGATTCATCATTCGAAGTAACTGAAAGTTCTTCAGTTCGTGAAGTTACTTCCTCAACAGTAACTAACTGCAAATCAGTTTCTGCAGTTACTTCCTCAGCAGTAACTAACTGCAAATATGGGCATTTTCTTGTTTTTCCTTCACTATTTTTTTGTGCTTGTACTTGACCATTTCTAATCCAAGCTTGTTTCGATACTATGGAATGCTGTTGGAAATTTAATGGAGAGTGTTTAGATTTTTGGTTTTGACTCCTTTGAAACATCATTTGTAGTAGCTGATAACATCTTGGCCTTATATGTCCAATGACTCCACAAAAATGGCATGTGGGTATAAATCTTCAATTCTTTATCGATGTTTCTTCTTCCAGGATAGATTTGGATATATCATCTTTCTTCTCATTCACTTTAGAGCACTCACCCTTATAGACAATACCTTGAAGATCCCCTTTAACTTTACCAATTTTTAACAACTTTTCTAGCTTTTCGGTACCTCTATTTAACATTCTCAATCCCTTTTCGGTACTTACCAATTTCATTCTTGTTTCACCAAGCTCATCTGATGTCAACATCAAATTCTTTTCTAGCTCTTGGATAGTGTACTTTATGGTGAGATTCTCTTCCTTCAATCTTTCATTCTTTCTACATATTTTCACCATTTTTTTGTACATTAATTCGTAAGCCTTGTAAATATTCTCCATTTTATCACTTGACCCACTTTCATCACTATCATAATCTGAGATCGAGCTTTGAGCTAAATCGGTTGCATTTTTTTTCCAAATTTCCATCTTTACTCACTTGTTCGTCTTCAGTTACTTCCTTCTCGGTTACTATTAAACAAGTAACTGGACTTTTGCTGTACAAAGTAACTAAAACATCATTCTTCACAACTTCTTCTTCACTTCCGAATTCGTTATCACTCCAAGTGCTCATATAAGATTTTCCTTCTCTCTTCTTCATAGTATTAGCGCACTCAGCTTGAACATGTCCGAAGCCTTGACAGTCATGGCATTGAATTATCTTTACCTTTCTTTCTCCCTTTTGAGTTTTGGCTTATTTGAAGTTGTTGTTCGATTCCCTTTTGAGTTTTGGCTTGTTTGAAGTTGTTGTTCGATGAACTCCTGCCTTTTTAGCTAAACTCGGGTCTGTCCTTTTTCACTCTCTTCAACCAATTACTGAACTCTCTTGTTAAGAGCTCCACATCCTCATTCTCATCGGATTCATCTTCTATATCATTCGCAGTTTTTTCAGTTTCCACCTGTAATGCCAATCATTTGCTTCTTTCTTGCTTACCTCTCAAAAGATTCATTTCAAAGTTTGTGAGGACTCCAATAACTTTTTCTAATGACAGATTATCAATGTCGTGAGCTTCTTCTATTGCTGCAATTTTCAAAATGAATCTTGAAGGCAGTGATATTAATATTTTCTTAACTAATTTCACGTTGGAGTATTTCTTTCCCAATTGATGTGTTTGATTCTCTATATCTCGTAGTTTTTCATGAAAGTCTCAAATATTCTCATTATCATCCATCTTCAACTCTTCAAATCGTACAACTAACATCTATAGTTTCGACGCTATCACAAATTTTGACCTTTCATGAATAGTTTGCAAAGCATCCCACTCTCCTTTAGCTGTTTCACAGGTTGATATCATTGAGAAGCGTCCCTCATCAATAGCACTAAATATCGCATTCATTGCTTATGAATTTCTAAGTGCATTTCTTCTTCGGCTCTTATCGATTCAGATGGATCTTTTTGAGTTGTCTCTCCTTTATTATCAGTAATTGTCGGATGCGTTCACTCATATACTACCGAATGCCAAGCTTTGTTATACTAAGCTTGGATGAAGACTCTCATCCGTGATTTCTATGTAGGATAGTTAAAGTCATCCAACAGTGGTGGCATGATAATTGATACTACTTCTCTTATAGTCATGTTTGTGAAACTAAGATCTGCACCAACTTGCTACCAAGTTCTGAATCGGTGGCCTTCTCTGATACCAATTGAAAAATCGAAGGGGGTTTATTATTTCGTAAACTTTCCGCAAACTTATTTAGCACCATCAAAATAAAAACAAACAAATTGAAATAATAAAAACACCAGAAATTTGGTAACGCAGTTCGACACACCTTGCCTACATTTGTGAGGCCCTCACTCAGCTTAATAATTTTCATCGAAGTACAATAGATTTACCCAAGGCTTTACTGAGCCGACACCACTCAATCCTTGACACTATTTCTCTACCTCACTTCCCGTGAAAGAATTGCATACCCAGTAGTACGACCACCTCGTACTAACCTCAATAAAGGATTTTCTCAAACTATATTTAATGATAATGAAACAAACTAAACAACTCAAGTGATTAAATAAAATTCAACATAAACGAAAACACTTGAGAAAGAAAAGAATATAACTTCCCAAAAGGTTAAGCTCCACTGAATTGAATCTGGAAATCATCGCAACAATAATAGAAAGCAATCCACCCAAGATTCACTTCACAAAGCTGAATGTGTAGCTTAAGCAACACCCCAAAAAATTACGCAAACCATACACTTCAGTGTTCACGTAATTTAATCTTTAAAGACGTCTTTTGCTTTGTCAGAGAAGATTTTCTCTTAAACATAAAATATGCACCTTACCATTATTTTCTTTTCTAAAACAAATCGTGTAGGCTCTTTAATTAATGTCCACTTCACCTTTTTATAAAAGCCAACACCAAATCCATATTCACCTTACCTTTATCTTCTTTCCCAAAACAAATCACGTAAGCTCTTTAATTAAAGCCCACTTCACCTTTTTATAAAAGCCAACACCAAATTCACCTTTATGCCTACTACAACCTTGATAAAGTCAACACCTAGTGAAGCAAAGAAGCAGCACGCATGGAGAAGCTTAGAAGCAGTGCGCAGAGAAGCAGCATGCACGGTTTTTCTCACATACCCCAGGAGCACATGCACGATGCAATATATATCTATTTTCCAATGCAATTAACTCATGCCCACATAGCCAAACGCTAGCTGTAGATTAAAGAATATATGACAGACTTCTAAAGGCTAGAATCAACTCTGCATCAACTGCTTCTTTTTGTTTTCATGGCCACATCACACATGATCTACACCACATCTTACCAAGATACACATCAATTAAAGATAGAACTTTATCACAATTAAAAGATTATCCTCAATAACTTTTTGAATTCAAGTCAAACTCCAATTAATAACTTATATGTCCAATTAATAAATAAGATGCCAAAACTAAATAAAAGATATATACCATATATCTTAACAATTTTGTAGGACTTATTTGCTTAAACTTTGATCGCAATTTTAATTATTTTTGCATAACGCGTTCTGTATATTGTTTTTTAGATAAAACTTGATCTCTGTATTTATTTTAAAAACCTATAGTTTTGTAATAAAACAAATTTTAGTATACAATTACTTTTTGATGCAAAAAATGTTGATATAACTTTTTATCATTTGAAAAATACTAGCATTTAATAAACATTTACCAATTTGAAAACTCTAAATTGAAATGTTGATGACTTGAAATATCTATACTTTAAGTAAAATTGATTTGTTGTAATAAGCTAATATAAGTTCTTTTTGGATTTTATTTTTATTTTAAAATGTTTTAATTATAATTACTTTAACATTATGTGTGTATTAGAGTATGACGGAATCAGCTTACTTGATGTTTCATCTCAATGTGAAGTAGTTGATATAAACCAAAAGAATTAATATTGATACGAAAATAGAAGTTATATGTTGTTATTGGATTCATACGCCTTAAATAGGATACAACAGTGGTTAACATTAAGCTATATAAGGTATGTGGATAAAGATTAGGATATGAAGCCGTTAGACTATACATATGTTAACAAATATAAATCTGTGATTGAGAGAAAGGAGGAGATAAAATAGATATGTACATAAGGTCGAATTGGTAGGTAGATCAAGTGTGATATACGTCAATAGTCAACATTATTAATGATAGAGTTAATAATATATTATTTTTGTAACAACTATAATTTTGAGCATTTGATTAATCTAACCTTTTCGTTTATCACGTCATATGCATATTACTAAACCACCTAAATTTCTATTCACTACCTCTATTTGACTATCAATTTGTGGATGTACAGTGATATTGTAACATCCCACACCTGACGGGAAGGATATAATAGTAATTTTGAAAAGGGGTGAGAGTGATTAGGACTGATTGGAAATTTTCTTGCGGAGTTTAATTGTGAACAGTGAAATTGTGCATAAAAAAACTGTATATGCATTCATGACATTCCCGGTATTTGTACCTAAATGAAATTCTGTTGTGCATAATGTAATAATTGTGTTGGAAAATTTATTTTGGCATGCTTCTTTGTGTGTTTTCTAATTTAAGAGAATTTTAGGAATCTTTCTGGAATTTTCCGGGAAAACTCCAGAAAGACTGGTTTTCGAAACTGAAAATTTCGGCCAAATGGGACTGGACTATTGGGTACATTATTATGGGACCGAAATTGGGACTTTTGGCAATGACTTAAAGATGTAATTTTCTAGTAGGATTATTTGGTCAAAGTTTGTTAATTGAACTTTTGTCTTTTTCCTTATTTGTCTTTTTCTCATAAGTGACAAGTGTGTTAAAGCATTTAATGCTTGTATTTGGCTTGGACTTGGTCTTCTCATTCACGATACTTCTTCAATTCATTGTTAAAAGGGAAAGAATGAAAAACAAATGAGTTACTTCCTTCTTCCTTCATCCAACCGAAACCTTCATCTTCTTCTTTCTTGGTTTCTCCTTCACTTTGGTTTAATTGTTGCTCTCCTTCAACCTTAAGTAGTTCTTTTCATGCCATACAAGCTTAAACCCTTTTGCCTCCCTATGGTGAGTGTCGTGTGTGAGAGTGGTGTGAGTGGGAGTTTATGATTTTGAGTATTAAGTGAAGGATTGAAGGATTGGAAACTTAGTGAGGTAAGACTATGCTTTAAGCTTTGATTAGTCATTAGTGCATGAATTGGTAGTTAGATGCATTAATTATGATTTATTGTACATTAATTCCATGAGACTTGTGGTTTAATTGTTTGGGTATGAGTTATATTTGTGTGAGGATGAATGATGAAGGTAAGTGTCATAGGTGTTGTTTGAAAGTTTGAATGGTTTGAAATGAATTTTGTGATTCAAGATTAGTGGAAACAAATGAACATTTATTGTGTGGTTGCTGCCATGGTTGTGGTTAAGTGATTGAGTGGAAGATTGGATGACATATTGGCTGAATGAGTGATTAAAGTGAAAGTTTATTGATGTAGGAATGATGTTAAAATGAAAGGAAGTGGTTTAGGTCTAAAAGCTGAAAAATGGAATGTGTATTAGTGTCAATATTTTTGCCATAACTAGGTGAGTGGGTAAGCAATTGAGGTGAGGTTTGTTTTAAATTAAAATTGACACATTTGTCTATAATTTATATGAAGGAAGTTCTGCCCAATTTTGATGAGAAGAGAGGTGAATTTGGCTTTACAAGTGACATATAGGAGCTGTGTGAACAGTATCCGAGATTGATAACCTGAAATTTGGATGCATTTCTTTGGATTGAATTAGGCTAAATTTGTGGAATTGGTCTTCATGAAAGTTGAGGCCTATCTTTTTATCTTTCCATTGACACTGATTATGCAATTTTTTGATATGTATGTTGGGATTTATGACCTATTGAATGTGGACTGGTTATGTGCATTATGTTGGAACCTAGCCCTAAATGTAGGTTTTGTGAGTTTTGTGCTTGGAAGCTAAATTAGAGATTTTTGTGATTCAAATTGGTTCAAGTGATCTTATGGGAAGTTGTAGAGGAAGAAATTATCTTGAAAATGAGATATAGCATGTTAATTTGGGATGTAAGAATTGGGAGTTATGAATTTTCAAAAACTAGACCTAAGTTAGGTCATTGACTAGTGATCAGGGCAGCCACTTGCATGACAGTTTGAAGTTAGTTAGTGATGGAATTTGTCTTTAAGCCCTTCATGAGAAGTATTATTTTGTTTTATCTTTTCATTGGTATAAAGTATGCAATTTTTTGACATTTGTGCAAGTAGTTATGATTTTTAGAAAATTGCTATCCACTTTGGGTGATTTTAGTGGACATAATCTTTGCTTAAGTTTTTGACACATTTAGCAATTGAATTTGGTTCCATGTTGTTCATGAAAGTTGTAGCTCATGTGTTTCTCTTTCTTTTGGACATAAATTTTCCAATTTTGGGCAAAAGGAATGAAAAGTTATGAGTTTTGCAAAATGGTATACTGGTTTGAGAAAGTTTGTGAAGGTAGTAGATGTGATTACATTTTGGACACCCTTAGAGGTGGATTTAGTTTTTGTGTCCTTCATGAAACTTGTAGAGATCTCTTTTCTCTATAAAATAGATACCAATTTTGTCCAATTTGAAGTTTGGAGTAGGGAGTTATACCCTGTGAAAGTTGGGATGTCGGAGGAAGTGTTTTTCAGATTTGCCATTGTAGTAGCGTAAATCGACTTGCATCCTCAGACAAGTCGACTCGGACATGCACAATAGCGTAAGTCGACTAGAATTCTCAGGCAAGTCGACTAGGAACATATGTTTTTCCTTCTTTTGCTTATAAATTTTCCGTTTGACATCCGATTGACCTGATTCTTGAGGCATCGGATTCGTGACTTATTGAATTTCATTTTATGAGAAATGGGGAATTTTTGGAGGTGAAATTGATGTGGGTTCGGGTAATTGGTTTCTGGTCATTGTTTTATTAATTTTTAGACCTATAGAGGTCCGAATTGAGTAATTTCGGTGCCGTTAGATTTCTAATGTTTTAGACGGAATTTTGTGATGGAAAATTTTGGATTAATGCCGGGAATATCATGAACATGCATTGTACACATTTCAATTGCCACATGTGCATCATTAATTCGTTCTAATTGGACAATTAGTAATGTTTTTCTTCTCTGGTCATATTAGAGGCACATTTGGAGCGTCGACCTACCGACGTTGCAGAGACTTCCCAGCATTAGCTCAGAAGTTATAGGTGAGTGACTGAGATGGTTTTCTCTTAATTTCTCTAAGTTCACTGTGGAGATAATGGTGGGATTAGTGATTGTGTTTGGTTCTGACTGGATTCCGAATCGATGGTCTGATGGATTGGGAGATCCGACATAGAAGTGTTCATGATGTGATAATTGTGAAATTGTTTGCTATTACTGTGGTCAATTGCTTGCTATTCATGTGATCAATTGTTTTGCCTCTGATGTGACACGTTCACTGTATGTGATTCATTGATTGTGAAATTGAACATATGCATTTCATACAAAAAAAACCTCATGAACTGATAATAAAAGTTGTGATCGGAGCAGCCACCGATCAGAGCTACAAGCTCGACTACTGAAAAAGAGCATCGAGCTCGAAAGGGAGTAGTGCTGTAATACCCGGTACACCAAAACAAAACGATATTTTAGACTGATGTCCTTAAAAATCACAAAATGGTGAATAATAATTTTTAGTGACATCAAATTAACGATGTATGATATTTGTTTTCGGTGGTCACAGGAAATTATACGAGCAGATGATTTGAGTGAACCATTGATGATGATTTCTCACTGAGTTCGCAAACTCACCCAAAATTGCAACCTATTTTTCAGGATCGATAGAGTAGACTCCCAGCTCCGGAGATAGTCTTTTCCTGCCGTGCAAGCGTGCTGGCAAGAGAAGCGATGGCACTTAGGTCAGTCAGCTGGGTTGGAATTTTGCGGATGACTTAGGATAGATGCTTGTATCAGTTTCCTTTTTGGTGTTGTTTAAGGGACTGATAGACTTGTCTATTCTGATATTGGATGACTGTATCAAGATTATTATGGTTTTAAAATGTAGTGATTTCTGATATTATGGTTTTATTTATATTGATGCCATGTGGATTATAGAAATGCTCATTGGTAGTGTACCTTTGTCGTGGGATATGCGTCGGAATCGACCCATGGGCATCCCGATGTGTACCCTGCGGTGAGGGGGCGCTACAATTTATATGGTGCAACCAGAAAATTTTATGTCATGAGACCCAAGGCAAATGGTTTGCAAATTGAAGAAATCCATCTATGGGCTTAAACAAGTTTCCCATCAATGGTATTACACATTTCATCAAGTTGCTCTTTCGTTTGGTTTTGAAATGAATGCAATTGATGATTGTATATACCACAAGTTCAACAGGAGCAAGTTTATTTTTCTGATTTTATATGTCGATGACATAGTACTTGCCAACAATGATATAGGCTTATTGCATGAGGCCTCTTTTGTATTAGGGATACAAATACATCGAGATCACTCTCGAGGTGTGCTTAGGTTATCACAAAAGAGTTATATCCAGAAAAGTTTAAAGAGGTTTGACAAGCAGGATTGTAAACTAGGTGACACCTTTGTTGCTAAGGGAGACAAGTTTAGTCTCAACCAATTCCCTAAGAATGAGTTTGAAACTAAAGAAATGCAGAAGATTCCTTATGCTTCAGTAGTAGGGAATCTAAAGTATGCTCAACTATGTACGTGTCAAGATATTATGTATATTATTGGAATGTTGGGCAGATAGTTAAACAATCCTGGAATGGATCATTGGAGAGCAACCAAACGAGTTATGCGGTACTTACAGAGAATAAAAGATTACATGCTCACATACAGGAAGTCGGATTAGTTAGAGATCATTGGGTATTTTGATTCTAATTTCACTAAATGCCAAGATAGTTTGAGATCCACATTGGGCTATATTTACCTACTAGCTGGAGGAGCTATTTTTTTGGAAGAGTGCTAAGTAGACACTTATAGCTTCTTCCACTATGGCGGCAGAGTTTATAGCATATTATGAGGCATCCAATCATGGAATATTGCTATGGAATTTTTTCACTGGGTTGTGCATTATAAATGGTATTGAAAGACCACGAAAGTTATTTTGTGACAATAAGTCAGCAATGCTATAATACTCCAACAATAATAGGAGCTCAATGAAGTCAAAGCATATCGACCTCAAGTTCCTAGTTATCAAAGAAAGAGTTCAAGTGGTCAAATGTCTATTGAAAATATTGGGACAAACTCTATGGTTGCGGATCCGCTCACTAAAGGATTATCACCCAAGGTCTTTCTTGATCATGTCGCTCACATGGGTGTTATATCTATTAAAGATATGTCATTTTAGTGGGAGTTGTTATTTCGAATGATTTTCAGTTATAGACACTCTTATGATTTGAACCTTAAAGTCTATTTGGTTGATCTTGTTGCGCCCCGATTCGCATGAAGCATGTTTAAATTATGTTGAGGCATGTTTAATTTATTTTGCGATTTTAGTTTGAGAATTT
>JANZLF010000006.1:30108808-30131645 GCA_026546835.1 Erythroxylum foetidum | reverse complement strand
TTGTGAGATTCTAAAGGGAGAAAATGTTAGGAAGAATAATAATAATAATAATAATAATAACAATAATAATAATAATAATAATAATAACAACAACAACAATAACAACAACAACAACAACAAAAACAAAAACAAAAACAAAAACAATAATAATAAAACTAATATTAATAATAGTA
This sequence comes from Erythroxylum foetidum, assembly GCA_026546835.1. Taxonomy (NCBI): domain Eukaryota; kingdom Viridiplantae; phylum Streptophyta; class Magnoliopsida; order Malpighiales; family Erythroxylaceae; genus Erythroxylum; species Erythroxylum foetidum. The sequence continues at coordinate 30,131,472 of JANZLF010000006.1, read as the reverse complement.
ATATATGGAACTAAAAATATTCCAAAAATGAATAAATAATAAAATAACAAAAAAGTAGCAATAAAACTATGCTAAAAATAATTAATTAGCCAATTAATAATGGGAGTTGCTGTAAAATCAGTGAGAAAGCAAAAGACACTAAAAACACCAGTTCTGGTCAAGAGCTCTTGCTAAGGGGTTTTACAAGTGGCAGGCTAAATGGTATGAGATTGGAGAGAAAAGATTCTAAAGAAGTAAACAAAAATCTATAGTAAAAACGCATTATGACTAAAACTAGAAGCTTGTCTTATAAGGAGGACGTGCTGGCATGCGCAGGGCAGTAACGGTAGGTAGACAAGACTGATGAGAAGTCCAATCTGTTTTGAATACATAGGTAGAGGGAGTGGGCGGCACAGGTATCCTAAGTGTAGATTTAGCAAAAGTTCTAGTGTCAGAAAAGCATTTCTGTAGAGGTTAAAAAAGCTTGCTTCCGAAAACACACATGCTCCTCCCTCTCCCTCTCTCTGTCTATAGCTACAACCTACTGCTGTCTACTGAAGGGACCCAAACCCAAAAGCTTATCTTGCATAATAAGCAAGTCTAACCTTCAAAATTTTGTTTAAGATAAAAAAAAAAGTTGTTACCCGTCTAACTGCACTAGCGCTACCATCTATCGAAGCAAACTAGATTACAAAGAGAGGAAATAATGACAGAAATGTGGGACTTTGATTTAGTAGAAGCAAAGCATATGAGAACAAGAAAGATTTGAAAAAACACTCCTCATATAGAAATTTAAGCAAAACTAATAGGCACAGGCTCAGACCTCCAACACATTTAATACTTCAAAGAACGAAATGCCCTATGATCAGCCAAAAAAAAACTGGAGATATAGTAAGTAAAGAGAGATATAGAAAACTTACTTGTTCCATGAACAACTGGAAACTGCTTATTTGCTTACAATACCTTTAAATGTTGAAAACATAACAGCACTGCAACGCTCCCACGATTGCACCTCCCATTGAAGTTCTGACAACAGGTGTGGACCTCTGGGATGCTTCCATAAATGAATACTCAAAATGCATAAAGATAGAACTTACATGGCTGGCTAGCATGTAAAGAAGGAGAATGAAAACAACTCTAACCCAAGTTGTTTCAGTGATTATCCCAGAAGTTGAAGACACTTCTTTGCTCAGAGGGTGGAATCTAATAAGCCTTGGCACATACTGGTAAATTATTACAAACTTTAATTTGTCCTTTGCGACCAGGGAAACTAGTCCACTCAATCTGGGAAGTATTATAAGAACAACAACAAGGCATCGACGATCAACAAAGAAGAAAAAAAAGCATAGATGGATGACTCCTATCTCCAAGTCTTGCTTATAAAAAGAAACCAACAAAGGGGAAAAAAAACGATACCGACAACTTTCACAAGTTTCTTGATCTGAACTCTGACATACAACTCTGAAGTACCTTAAATTGCAGAGCATGATATCCAAAAGCCTAGACCACACAAGCCTTGCTTATGGATAGAGTCTACTAGTATAATCTCTTAACTCTCTAAACAGATCTTCCATGGTTCCTACAAAAAGATTCAAGCTTCGAAGAGGAGGAACATAGAGAGTCAAAGGAATTGTAGAGAAAGCCACCGTAAAGAACAGCTGCAACAGCATCTAAACAACCAAACCACAACCCACGAGGATAGATATCACTGTAAGTGACCTTCCAAGTGAAGAATCTATAGGGGTTATCACCATTTGCGCAATGAGCAAGATACATTACAAGAACGAACAAAGAAAACGTATAAAAATCACTCATCTTATTAAACCTTCTCCCCTTCCTAAGTAGATAACAAAGTTTTGATGAATTTTAAAGCAAGGAGCAACTCTTTAGATTTACAGTGCAAAGCACTTTTCAAGGCTGCACTAGTAGATATAAAGATACGAAAAGGATACAACACACATTCCTCCTCACACTTGAAAACACATTGTCTCAATGTGAGAAGAGCAATCAACAACATAAAAGATGAGAATAACTTAAAATAAAACGAAACATAAAGATATAATTTAAAAGATAAAGGGTTAGAACACAAAAACTATCATAGTGATGGAGGTGGTAGTTGAACACCTTGAGCCTCGAAGTATTTGTGAATGTGTCGGATGTCTCAGCTTTAGTTTTTTTATTCTCTGACTATCTTTTTCATCCTCCTTGCATTTTCTGCAAGTGATTGGTTAGTGTCTGAGAGTGTGGTAAGTACCTTCAGCTAACCAGCTTCTTCTTCTTCCTATTCAGATTCTTCACTTATGGACTCCTTTACTCATTGTTTTCATAGTGCCATACTGAAACTAAATTTTTCTATCCTATTTCTTACATGAGATTTATAGTTAACATCTCAGAGTCCAATACCATGGCCTCCAAAATCTCAATTCTAGCTAAGTGATGCATATTAAAGGACTCAGGGAGACAAACAGTTAGCCCTTAACAATCGACACTATAATAAGAAGCAATAGTAGCAACCAAGTAACTCATGCCAAGCTTATTACTTCTCTTTTTTAGAGTGGCAATAAGAGTGTTAAAAATATGGATCGAGATACATACTTGGATGTTGTTATCAATACACCACAAAATGAAAATTTCTTTAACTGAACATTTGTTACTTTCGCTCTTGTCAAACACAAGTTGACATATGAATTTGTTTTATAGCCAATGTTCATGACTCTTGATAATATTGTTGTAGGAATTATTGGTATTGAAGTCATTCAACCCAGTTAGTTATGCCCAATATCTCTTGGCACTAAATTCACCATGTTGATTCACAATAGTCAATTATGGGAATCCACCAATCTCACACAATATTTCATAATTGAGCACATACAGTTGACCCCGCAACTGAAACCATAATTTCTTAGGGTTACTAGGGTCAAAGTGGAGGGTGGTAAAAAGTTCAACAGCGAGTTCTTCATAAATAACAAATGAGAAATGCAAGAATTAATCCAATTGAATTCTACTAGCTAGGTTTTCCACCTTCTCTCTCAAACCTAATCTTTCTAAAATATCAAAGTCAAAGTATCTCGGCACTATAATGTCTTTAGAACTAAGAGTATGAAAACAATTACCTTCCACTTCCAATTAAATTGGAAAAGGTGCTTCGTAATCCTCTACCTAGTTCCATTATCCATGCCCGACACTTGGACTTTCCTTTCAGTTGCACATGTTTGACCATTTGTTTAATTCGCAGCTCCATTGGTTCAAGAGTTGTGAAGAAATCAGAGAGAATTGAAAAATTGAGGATGGTTAGAGAGAAGTGAGAGGATAGTGAGGTTTTGAGTTTAGAGAGTGTGTGTGAAAATGAAATATGAAAGCAAAATAAAGTGGAATGTAAATATATAGGTTAGGAAGGGGTTAGGTAAACTAGAAAAAATTTGATGAAAAATGCATATACCTCTTCTACCCTCATGGCATGTAAAAAACAATTTTTTCAATTCTTCGATTTTTTTGTCATTTCTTCCTGCCACTTCTGTGATCCTTCCTTAACTTCCTATTTGTATAATTACGTTATTGTGCTTACCTTCCATATTATCCCTTTTCCAAATGATCCTCATTCTTTTCAAGATATTTATTGGAATCGAAACACACAAACAACAGAATTCAAAACTACAAAACACCAAAGACGAAATAACAAGCAATAAAAAACCATAGGTTGCCTGCCATGCAATGCTTCTTTTACCCTCAGTAGCTCAACATGAAATTTTACCTTATGGTGGTCTAAAAGGGCCTGTCAATGGTGGTGCAGTCATAGATCTCATAAAGTGTAGGCGAGCCATCAGATTATGCATACTAACACTTTTCTTTTTTCAATTCGTCCTTCACTTTTTTCCTTCGAGATCTTTCCTTTTTAGGTGAGCCCTTGCGATCATCAATATTCTCTAATTCTCTACAATTTTAGGTTCGCTTAATGACATTCATAGGTTAGAGAGAACTTTTTTCATTCTTAGATATTGTGAAGGATACTTGCTCACCACCTACTCTCAAGGTTAGTTCACCCCCATCAATGTCGATAATTGATTGAGTAGTGGCCAAAAATGACCATCCAAGGATCATTGGTGTCTTCATGTCCTCCTCTATGTCTAAATACAAAGAAGTCTATGGGGAAGGTAAATTTACGAACCTTAGCTTGATCATCTTTCATAACACCTCTTGGTTGATGAACTGAGTTATTCACTATATTTACACACATCTTAGTGGGTATTATCTCTCCTATCCCCAATCTTTGATATAAAGAATATGACATCATATTTATGCTATCCCCCAAGTCAACAAATGCCTGATCTATTTTAACACCTCCAATAATGCAGGGGATGTAGAAATTTCCTAGATCTTTCTTCTTCTGTGGGAGTGTCACTTCCATCTCATTTTCCACCCACTCTCTGATAGATTCCATTACGGTGAGTCATGTCTTCAATTGCTTTATCATTTCTATAACCTCATTTAGTTCAGTTTCTTTGGATTTCCTCATTGCTTTGATTGGATATGGAATCGGATGCTGGTATTTCTTTATTTAAGACAGGTTATACTTAGCTATCAGTGAGCTTTCTTTGTTTTTCTGCTCTTTTGTTTTCTTTTTATCCTTGAATGGATTTGGCTTTCGCTGCGCTAGAATGGGGTACAAAATTGAAGGTTGATGTTCTTTGATTTCAGACAGGACATAATTGATTTGAACGAAACATTCGTTGGTCCTCTACTTTTCTTCATGCCCATTATCTTTAACTTCATTGACCTTTTCTTCAACAACCTAGGTTATCACCATTATTTTTTCCTAAGGGTTCACCTCAGTGTTGCTAGGAAGGGTTCCCTCACTTCGGGTTGATAATGCATTAGCTAATTGGCTCATTTGGACTTCCAGGTTGTGTATGAAAGTGGCGTAATTATTTGTTACTTGTTTGAATTTGCCTTCAAGCCTCTTATGAGCATTTTTCATGCCTCTAATTTTGTATGAAATCTTATCTAATTTAGCGTCCATGGAATTCGGTTTTTTCTACTAGAATCCTTGAGGCCCTTAAGGTTTGAATTGGCCTCCTGCATTATTCGACCATGAGAAATTTGGGTGATTTATCCACCCAAGTTTATAATTGTTAGAGTGAGGATTGTTCCCTCCATTTTTACTGAACTGTGCTCCCATATAATTCACCTGTTTTAGTTCATGACCTTTCATCAGGAAATAGTCAATGGTATTGTGGTCTAATTGCCCATACAGCTCACACTTTAGTTGAATAACTTTCATAAAAGCTAAGGAAAAGGCCTTCATATGGTTTATCTGTCGAGTTAGATTGTTAATTTTAGCTTACATTTCTGTCATTTGCTCGACAACTATAATTCTTTTATGATCTTGGAAAGTTATGGGATGTCTACTTCGCTCATTTGTTCATAAGTAGTTGTTGCTTGCCATCTCCTTTAATAACTCCTCAACTTCATCCACAGTCTTGCGCATAAGGAACCTCTCGATGTTGCATCTATTGTGCCTCTTGTGGGTGGATTTACCCTAGTGTAAAATGTTTACAGGAGGAACTCCTTTATTAGGTTATGATGTGAGGACCTCCTCTACAAATCATTGTATCACTCCCACTAATCATAGATCGATTCCCCATCACCCTATTGGAAGTTAGTAATTTCTTTAAGTATTTGTATAAAAAAGCACGCACCAATTGATCCCATGTTGTCACATTGGAAAGGATAAGTGAGTGACATCATGCTTTGGCTCTATCTCTTAATGTAAAGGGGAACAACCTTATCCTAACTACGTCTTTCGACATTTTGACAACCTTATCCTAACTATGTCTTTTGACATTAAAACCATTAACTACCGTAAGTGCATGGGTCGTGTATTGTAGTAAAAGAGGGTCCGATTCCACGAGGAGATGTGAACTAATCTAATCCTAAGTTCTCTAAAGCTTAGAAAATTAACAAAATGAAAATAAAAATAGAACAGAAAAGTAAACATAAGAATATGATGGTCGAAATTTAACTTGTAAAAATAACGCGAAACAAAATTAACTTAAACATCACAAAATTCACAATTGAGAATCAACCAAAAGAATTAACCAATTATGAAGTAAGGGATTTATTCTATGATCAATGCTAATCTAGTAACTTATGTGTTAAAATAATGTTAGTTCTGGACTATCGAGGGGTGGATTAGTCTCTCTCGAGTTATAATCAGCAAGCCCTAATTGATAATCCCTAATTAAATCAAGTAACTGGAAATGTAATCTCTTAATTAACGATCAGTCCACAACTTAATTTGTTCTTAAGTATTCCAATAAAAAACCGGGTCTTCACACAGGATCTCTCTTCGTACAAATTACCGATTTGATTGATCACGTAGTCTATTGAGTCACCTAATTCTCATTAATCTAACCCAATCATTTTTAATTCGGCTCACCCTCTCAGTTTATTGACAAAACATGCAAATACTATAATTCATCACAACACCCAATCAATCAACACAAAAGATAACTAATTAACATTTAATCAATTCAAAATCCTTAAAGAAAAGTTAGACCATCATTAGCAATCTAAAACTCTTAATCATCATTCTCATATTCATCTTAACATTCAAATTAAAGAATATAAGATGAAAACACACGATCACTTGAAAGGGATCGGATGACTCAAGAAAGGCAACAATTGCAAAGACCCGTTTCCTCTCTCCTCCTCTTCCTCTTCTCTCTTCTTCCTTCTCTCTCTAGGAGTCTCCCAAATGTGGCAAATGTAAAGCTCCTTTACGGTTACATCATTAAGCTTTTTATAGTCTTTGTCATTTAGGGTAACCCTAGGGTCTTTTTTGGCATCTAAAAAGTCCAATAGGTCCCTCAAAAACTTAAAATCAAAAGGTTATCTACATCTGTTTACACACAGGCCATGATTGTGGCCTCCTATTTGGCTTTCTATCATGATCATGGCAGACTGGCCACCATCTGGCCCTTTCTTCATGCTTCTGTCACGATCATGGCACATTGACCATGATCGTGGCCCTTTATCTTAGTTCAGGCCTCCTCCAAAACTCTTCCGTTCTTCAATATTTTTCCTAAAACACTAGTAAACACATCAAAATATCTCAAACATATAAAATTGAAGCTCAAACTCATGCTCTAATCCACAAAATATTCAAAACACAAATATTAACAAAATAACAAAATCATAACATAAATATATACTAAACATTAAATTTAACTACTAAACACATCCTAACTACCAACTAAATCATTATACAATTTACAACTATCACCTACCAACATAAAATTCACACTAAACCGATCTAAATCTTTTATGTTATTAATAGGTTATTTTATTGTCCCATCAAGAAAATCAAGTTTTCGTTTTACTCGAACGGCATTTTTTATGGTCGTAGCCCATTCACAATAATTTGACTCACCTATGAGAGTGACCCCACACACATTCAAGTCAGGTATGTCTGAATTGTGCAAGAAATAAGGAGACAACTGGTAGTTGATTTCTATCGTTGCTCCTATTTTCTGTTGCCATCACCACTGATTATTTGGTAAGAGTTATCTCCTTCCTTTAATATCGTCGACATTCTGTGTTTAGCCCATTATGTAATTTTGTTTTTCTTTGTTTAACCCTAGCCAAAGGTGTCTCTTATACATGACAAAAATTGAGGGCTAATGTGTCTACCTTCATTAACGTAGGAATAGAAGTTATATACAACAAAGTGTTTGTGAATAAGAAGGAAACCATTACCTTAATAATCACCCAAAATATCTCTATCTAAATATATAAAACCAAAAAGATATACATGAGATATAAATATACACATATACGTTGCGTAATATACAGTATCATTTTCGTTCTGTGAAATTAAAAAAAAGTTTGATGACCATCATTTAATGTTTATTAGTAATTAATTAATTAATATTATAAAAAATTATTATAAATTTATTAATAACCAGTAATAAAAAAAAATCTGTTATTTCATTGCTTCTTATAGGCAGAAATCAGGAATGCAATTTTATCCAATAACTTGGATGCATTTTTATCATCCTGGGCCTCCTCCGAGAGAGGTTGGGTCCATTCCTGGAAGTTGTGGACGCTGCCTGTGAAGTCTGTGAAGAGCCCATCCACTCCTATTTTGTTAATCCAGTAACTAAATTCCTGATATGGGTCTTGATGAAAGTCGAAGTGTAAGAATCTGTTCTCATTTCGGAAAGTGTAAGGGTGCACCTGCATTTGGAACACAAGTAGAAGTTAAGAAGTTGAACAACTATTGTTTTAGTGGAAATAAAGCAATAAAAAAAAAATCTCAGTTAAATTCATAAACTGCTAAGAATGGAGTTTGAGGCCATCTAGTACTCAAGTTCACACAAGTTTGATGGTAACCAGGAGAGACACGGAAGGTAACAGTATAGAGCAAGCTGCATCAACTCAGAATCAGGTGAAATTTCAAGTAAACACCAAAATATACTCGTATCTCAAGTTCACACCAGTTTGATGGTAACCAGGAGAGACACGGAAGGTAACAGTATAAAGCAAACTACATCAACTCAGAATCAGGTGAAATTTCAAGTAAACACCAAAATATACTCGCATCATGCATCCTCCTGATTCCAACATAGGATTAGACATGTAAGAAAGAATTAAGAAAACCACTGTCGAGCGTTTAGTAAGGATTTCTCGAAAATAACTTTCGTCATAGATACTTTCATAGCAGAATCTCCAAGCTGTACCTGAACCTAATTTTACTTTCAGAATTACATAGGTGAATTTATCACTTTAATATAAGTTTGTTTAATAAAGGAAGTTTCAGTCTATATTTTGATCTTAATAGAACATATTTTTTACTAATGTAATGATTAGGAGAAACAAAATCAAATAATTCAAGCATATAAATCAATTTATCCAAAAGATGTATCACAGAGTGAAGTATCAAGTAATCTTTGAGGTCAAAAAAAGAACAATGAAGAAAGTTCATCAAGCTGATTGGACCAAAATTATGGAAGATTCAAGACCTTCACTGTGTAAAGTAATATTTAACCTTTCGTCTACCCTTGTCTTAACATTTCATTTCAATCACAATGCACCTAACGACAACAATACTCAGTAAAAATCCTGCTAACACCTAATTCTTATGAATTAAGATTTTAATTTTTAAATAAAAACCTCTTAATCTCTAAAAACAAAATTTGAGAAACTTTGACAGTGAATAAAGTCTAGTTATTATAAAAAAGGCGTGTTTTAAATACTTTTGAAAAACTTGAGTATTGAAGATTGACAAATATAAAAAAGTAGAACGTTGCGTTGATAATAGAACATATTAAAAATCAACAATTTGTATAAATGCGTATTAATTCTATATGTTTTAAAAATCAAATGTTGAAACAATGAAATGAAAGAAACAAAGTTATAGTTGTATGTTATGTGGCATAGTGATAATAGGCTGATATGGCATGCATACTGCCCACATTACATTAGAACTTATTTGTAAACTTTCAGCGAAAAATCAAGTAGTTTTGGAGTTTGTTGTATGCTCTTCCCAGCTTATCCTAAGAGAATAAAAAGCATTGGACAGAGAAGAAAAATACCTGTAAGTCATGGGCATGTGCTTTGGAAACGAGATCTGTAGGTGTTTGCAGATAATTATCCACTACAGGAACAACTGTGTCCTTCCAGGGACCTATGCCAACCACGTAATCCTTGATGTAGTCAAAATAAGCATCAGAAGTGATTTCCCAATATGACTGCAAAATCGCCAACAAAACATTCAACAACATTAAAAACTTGATCCAGACATCACTTCTGCTACGAGAAAGCAATATATCTGGTAACAAGAAGGAGTTGTATGCCACCTCAATGCAGGAAAAAAGAAAGTAATTAACAGGCTCATGAAATATTGATCAACATAAATTACGGTGTGCATAAGCGTCCCTTTGATCTACTTACAGTATTTAACTCAATAAGTTCATCAGAATGTAAAAATCAAAAGCTTCAGGATCATAATGCTTTAAAGAACTAGGGATAAACAACCCTTTCTGAATAAAATCAATATTTGTAGCAGTTACTGATCATCCACTTGTTAACCTATATAGATGGTCTAAATTGGATAAACGTGAACCTGATTGGTGTCTTGAGTGGGGACAGTAATATCATCGATCAATAAGATTTTGGGCATGTCTGTCATATTTGATACATACACCAGTGAAGTTGGGGCGAAAGATTGGATGAACACAGGCTGTTTCAGCCAATCTTTGGACAAATATGAACCTTTGTATCCATACTTTTTCAGTGTCTCCACAAACCTGTCCTCGAATTGCTTACCACCAGGCCATTTGACCTATTGTATGCAATTAAAACATATAAATGCTAAAGTCAATTTATCAGCAATTCATCAAATTTTATCAGATAGAAACTGCTTCTACTTCTAGAGGTTGTCATGGAAAATGGATAGAGTTCAAAGGGACATCAACTCCTATACTTGTACCAAAAAAATTAACCATTTGAGGTCTTAAACTGCTGTGATCAGGGAACAGTGATGCTATAGGGAAAGAAAATGTTGTAATTTCAATCAGAAACAGATATCTAACTATATCGCACTATCCAGGGAGAAGTTCCTTACATGTTGGTTGATAAATACTGGATTTTTAATCTCTGGATATATTCCAACAACTCGTGGGGCATCCAGTGCAATTGATATGAATTCTTCAAAAGTTATAATAGGAAATTTTCCTGATGGACACACAATACAATAAAATTCAGTTTCTATTGTGTTCATATGCTGCACAAAATGTTGAATTTCTATATTATCACTTAAACCGTAGAGCAAGTATCTAGTAACAGTTATTACAATCACAAACATAAGAAAGTAGGCGAGTGTAAAAGACACAAGGAAAAGAGGTTACAGGTGACAGCCACTAAGTAACTGCATAGAGCTAAACGTTTCTCCAATAACTAATTAGACTATCAAGTGTTTCATCAAGGACATAATTGTGTTGGTTCAGAAAAGCTTAATATTTACTGTTATTCCATCAGAAAATCTTACCTTATGGTGGCATTCTGTCAGAAGCAAATATTGCCAACTTTTCATACGGAATAATTTTCAACCAACAAAATGCTCAAGAACTACTTAGGCTTGTCTTCTTTGGCCATTTCCTTTCACGCATTATCATTACATTTTCCCCTACCTGGACTCAGATATTTATCAATTTGTAATACTTTGAACTCAAACCAATTCCTGTACATTAAGTCTTTTTTAATAATAAGGCAAGGAAGTCAAGGCGTACAGCATGACATGATTATCAGACGCAAATCCATCCATCTCTCCAGATACTCCCCCTGAAAACTTGTTTCCCATTCAAGACTTCTAATTCTCATATCTTTCAGCTTCCTAACGAAAGGAAGTGGGAACAGTGAAGCGAAATGTATTTTCCATCAGGGAACTTGCCTTTGAAGTCTTGAAGGTGTTAATCTCACACTGAGGCCTTCGGAACCAGTGGCATATCAACCACAGGGTCTTCTTATAAGGATTTAGAATAATAATGGTAAGATCATGCAATCATTGCCATCACTAAAATCATGTTGTTGACAATACAATAGACAAAAAATTTCCTATGTCATTAGCATCAGCTATCTCTTAACCACATAACACATACTGGAAAATATCTCCAAGGCACATTGTGTTATTAAAGTTAACTGTTACTTAACAAAATGCATATGTATTTAACTGAAAAAAGCAAGTAACCATTATATTGTTGATCCCGAAAACTGTATCGCTGCTTCACCCGCAATCGCTTCAATTCTTTCAAGGTGAAATCAACTGCATATAATTGGAATAAATTATTTTCTCCCCCTGGTCCAAACCTTAGTAATAGAAACTAGCTTGCTGAAGGTAAAAAAGAACCTAAAAAGCCACATTTGTGCAGACACATGCAGATAATTTCTAACAGTGTTGGGTGCTTGTGTATGGATGGTAAAGTAGAAACATGAGTTTTATTGGCTGCAAGTAGTTTAGACTGTCTACCAGTGAAAAATCCAGTGGTGTTAACCCCTTGAACCTCATAAGTCCTTTTACGATTTTGAAACTCCTTGTGGTTTCCAATGTCGGTTGTATCATCAAGGGTAACATCATGAAAACATATAAGAACGCCATCTTTAGAGGATAAGATGTCTGTTTCAATGAAATCTGTTCCCTCATCTATGGCCCTCTGCAAATAGCATACCAAGTGACACAATTACAAAGGAAAATGCTTAGCAAGTGTAAAAGCAAAAGTGGAAGAAAACTATATACGAATGTAATAACTTGAACACCATATATTCTGAGGAAAGAGACAAAAAGTAAGCAATATGGTATGCTAGCTAGAGTAGACTGACTAGCAGGAAAGTAATGCTATGGATTTGAAATTTTAAGAAAATTTATTTCTTTTCTTCTTGCCATCCAACAGAAATTTACCAACTTATTTAGTTGTACGAGTGAGCGATGAGTTTTCTTTTTTTTTTTGTTCCTTGTGACTGTAGGCGGCGGGACCATTCCAATTGTATACATCTGAGTGGCAATTGGGTGTGCTGAAAGAAATTTACCGATTTCTTACAGCAAGCATATCAACATTAAAGGAAAAAGTATTATCGGATTTGCATAATCTACAAGCCCATACGTACCATATATGCAGCAGCAGTTTCTTCAGGAATCTCTCCATTTGATCCTCGATGTGCAATATTGTATGGGCGGGATGTTTGTATAGGCTGTCTACAATCATTCCTTACTTTGCTAGGAAGTGGGTAGATTGGCCTTGCGACACACACTACTGCTAAAGACAGGCATACGATTGGAACTATGTCTGCCATTTGTCGTAGTACAGAAAAACGCATCAGATTTATGTTCTCTTAACAGTTATGAAGAAAGACCAGAATATACAAATAGAAATGATGAGATTACAAGATTCTCTTTCACCTTAATCAGCACATAAACTACATATAGAGTCGAATATAAATCTTAGTGTGTTGAGTGCCAATTGAATTAAAAGAAGCTTGATCCCATTAAATGATAGTGGCAAGAAACTAATATTGAAATTGGCGAGTTGGAAGAAGTTTGGGGATGGGGGCATTCACGATTACAATCACTTGTACGTACACAAAGATTAGTAGTCCTGGCCAATGGGAATGCTATTAGCATACATAGTCATAAAGTGAAGAACCCAAAATCTGACAGTTTCTATTTTCACAACAGAAGGTTTCTCCATGCACAGCAGATGCAAGTAGCGCACGTGACAATTTCATATCAGAATTCTCTTACATTATCACCTACAGGTTCCAGAAAGATCGCAAATTTTCCAACAAACCAATAGGGAAACAGAAAAGCATATGAACATGCAGGGGAAAACGAAGAAACTCAAAAACAACAATAGGAAATGAAAGGAAAGGAAGGAACTTGATCAAGACCACCCAAAGTGTCAACCATCCCAGGAGCTGAAATAAACCTACAAACTAAAAGAACACAGTTTGATAACTCACATGTTGAAGCCATGATCTTCGCTTAGCGTCTCTTATCTTAGGACATACTCCGTCTCTCTCGCTTTCCCTCTATAGGATCTTATGTATGTGGAAGTGGAAGTGCCCAAGTCCAAGCTGGCCCATTACTAACTTTTTCCTTTCGGTAGTCTATGCAGTTGTAATCTCAGTTGGACTTGCAGCTTATGCTGTGTTCGGAGAACTATTTGCCTTGGATATTTGTTACGAATGTAAGAATATTCCCTGGAAATATTCTTGTTTATAGTAAATTGCCAATCATATGCCCAGTAAGTCAGATCAACCATTGACAAGAAACAGAGTAGTGACGTGTTATAAGAAAACTAAGAATCGACCAAATCACGTTTATAGAATATTCTTTTACAGCGAATGTAGTAAAGAAGACAGACAAAGGGATTATAAGAAAACAAGGACTAACAACATGGCAATGAGTGTGACCTTTATTCCCTATAGCCATCCTTCCTGAACGAAAAATGGCAAGACTTCAAAACTAGTGCATCTTTTAGAATAATAGAATTCCATCCACGTCACTTGTAATTTAGCTAGCTAGTTCAGGAACAGTAAACATCTAATGCTACAAATTTTGTTTCCAACATTAGTCAACATATGAAAGATTAAAAAAAAAAGAACAAGAAAGGGAAAAAGAGGTGAGAGTTCAAGGGCCAATACTTGAATAAAGTGCCAACCAAGAAGCCCTGTCAATCTGCAAATTGGGAAAATAATCTTGAATAAGGTAACAACATATTAGTAGAAGTCCTTTTTATTCATTTGTAAAACTGAAAATCTTTAAATTTAGATCATATACAATAATTAGGGCAACAAAACAAAAAATTAATATTGTCGTAAGTTAATAACCAATTAAAACTTGTCACCTTCAAGCTTCTTTATCTTCAATACCATTCATAGTCCCATCAGCCTTTGCATTCTCAGTATATCTTTGAGGCCTATGATTCAAATTTAGCTTCTTCACATACAGAAGAAACAGATTTTAAATACCCTATAAAGCTATTGCTATCTTTTGCTGATTCTTAACTAGGATCACCATCCATAGCTAGTCCATCTGCATTTTCCTTTTCTAGTTGCAAGCAAATGTCTTCTATTTCTTGGCTTTCTTCTAGTTTTTCTAGACATCCAACAGCCGATCGATGATCCCAGCACTGATATTTTGGTATAGGCAAGCCTAATTGTTCATTCTGTAACTTCCTTTTCTTGTTTAACTCAGTCATGTGGGAATTGAGTCTGAAATTGGCTAGACAGCTGCAAGAATCAAACAAAATCAAAAGGCATGTAAGACTTGCATTCAAACGTGTAGGGGAAGATGAGAAACAGACTATGACTTTCAAAATCAAAATCAAATATCGAATTACTCAGGACCAGAGGAATCAGATGAGAAAAGAATCACTTAATCCACAATTACAAACTATGATTTTCAACTTTCATTTCCAGATAAAACGATTCCTATGCTTGAATATATACATTTCAGAAGAAAAAGATAAGCTTACACAGACATAAGAAACAAAAGATGATAACTTTTCACATGCTCACGTATTGTGGGACATTGCTACATCTATTCCATTGCCCACAAATCTTTTAAGCAGGAAGATCCAACACCACACAACAAAATCAACTTGTGTGGAGTATTGGATTGAATCCATCGTATTAACATGAAAACTCGTAGATCCCAAGTAGAAAGCAAGAATTAGTAGCAAATAGATCGTGAAGCTAGCAATCCCAGGTTTATACCGTCTCTACCCAACAAAGCTCCAAATTTGTTCAACTAACCCAGTACACCCACACCTCGTTATCACTCAGAAACAGAAGTAAATCAAACTACCAATTCCATTCCAAAGAAAGATGCTTGTTATGTAAAAAAACATGAAGAAAGATCACTAATATCAAATCAGGTAAGCATAACTCAAAGAGGGTAAGTAGAGAATTTGATTGTTCAAGATAAGCACATGGTAAATCCAAATGGGTCACTGTTATCTGCATCCATTTTCAGGCAAAGAATAGGCCAACCCCGAGAAAGATAGGCCCATTTAGTTCTTACATCAATCCCACTCAAGATCTTGTTTTAATATCTTTTTTCTGGGACTCGAAAAGGGGGGATCTTTTATGCCCATGTACAGCACGGTTAATGGAAGTGTGAGATCTATGCTTTTGGAGTAAAGAAAGTCATAGGTAACATGGCTTGTTACCTATGATAATGGAAGCACGACTGTCATTGGCATTCTGTCGAACACCTGGAGTATTCTCTTCGACTGCAATATTAACACTTGATGATGCATCCATTGACGGAGGTAATAATGGTCCAATAATTTTTTCCAACGACAAACATCTTCCTTAAGCTTTTTCTTATGAAGCCTCTTCCTCTGAGCCCTGGTTAACTTTTGGCGTCCACAATCGTCGTCCTTGTCGTTACTCGTTGATGAACTACCTTCTCGCAAGCTATAATCATCAACAAATTTCAAAACCCACATCTGGTAATATATCTTTGAGTTGCAATTACCTAAACGAGTATCCACTGGTAATCAAATAACAATATCTGGAATAAGATTCACGTCAAATCCTTCCCTTGGCAGGCTCTCAGTTTCTTGCACATTTTCCCCCTGCATAATTCCATTTAAGACCCAAATAAGTATGCAGGAAAGTAAATTAAAAAACCAAGCAGACGGGAGAAGAGAGGAACAGAACTAGCGTTTGTGATGGTGGCGGCAGCGATGGAGGATGAAAAGAAGAAACCAATGTTGGGCGGGAAGAAGGTGGAAAGAAGAGGAACACGCAATAACATCGAAATGTTTTAATTTTGATAATTAATCAAAAGCCAAACATCTTTTGCGACGTTTTGTTGAATAATACGTCGCGATTTCTATTTTGCGACGTTTTATAGATAAAACGTCGCAAATAGTATTAAAAATTTGTGACGTTTTTGTAAAACGTCGTGAAAATTCTAAACTTTTTGTGACGTTTTTTAAACGTCACGAAAAGTCTTTATAATCCGTGACGTTTTTTTAATAAAACGTCACGGATTGTATTATTTTCTTTTAGTGAGGGGTGGAATTTAAGGACATTGTTACTACCTTATCCACAAGACCAGACCCTGTTCCTTTACTAAACTCCATAGTTTTTTAGTAAGCCACGAGTTCCTCCATAAAGACTCCATTCTAATAATTACTCCAAGCATTACAAGTGCTGAACCTACTATGCAACCAATAGCTAATGTTGCATAAAGGACTCCTCAATCCAATCAAGGAGACAGTAATGGCAGAGGCCGTGTTCAAAATGGTAGAGGATGAGGTCATGGACCTGGTAGGAACAACAACACCTATGATCAGAGAAATAGATGGAATCAAAACTGACAAGCAAATCATAATTGACACGGCAACACTGAACAGAGAATAAGGTGCTAGCTTTGTAATTTATGGAATCATACTGTGAGTTCCTGTCCAAAAAGGAATCAAACTCCTCTTTTTCCAAGTGCACACTTGGCATCTATTCCTACTCCATCTTATGTTCAATCGTATCCTTGGCGCCCAGACACTGGCGCCACGCATCACGTCACACCTGACTTAGCTAGTATGGATCACTATGAACTATACCAAGGTAATGATGAACTGCAAGTTCGAAATGGTGAGACACTTCCTATTAAAAATATAGGATTCATATATATTCCTCACGACAAATTTTGCACCTTAATGATGTTTTACATGTTCCACAAATCTCAAAACCACTTTTATCTGTAAAACGTTTGTCCAAAGACAATAAAGTCTCTTGTGAATTTGATGACTCTACTTGTTATATTAAGGACTAGACACTTCGGACCAGGTTACTAATAGGACGGACTAAAGTGGATTTGTACGTTCTGTCAAATTCAAATCATCTTTCTTCTCCACAAGCTTTTTCAGTCAAGGCGACTCCAACAATTTGGCATTCTAGACTCGGGCATCCAAATAAAAATATCATAAATTTCCTTTTTCGTTAAAATTTATTACTTAGTAATGGTCGAAAGTTTCTTTCTAATTGTCCAAGTTGCCCTCTTGGCAAGTCTTATCGTTTCTCATTGCCATCTATAAACACTGTTAGCAATGGTCCTTTGGAGCTTGTTTTTAGTGATGTTTGGGGTCTATTTCTAACAACTTCAATTGATGGACATCACTATTATGTTATTTTTGTTGACCATTTTTCCAAGTTCATTTGATTTTACCTCATTAGTAAGAAATCTGATGTCTTTCATTTTTAACTCAATTTCAAACTCTTATTGAACGGAAATTTTAAACAAAAATCAAACAAGCCCAAACAGATTGGGATGGGGAGTACAGGAATCTTCATACGCACTTTAACCAAATTGGCATCCTTCATCGCATCCAATGCCCCCATACTCATGAACAAAATGGTATTGTAGAGCGACAACACAGACATATAGTTGAAACAGCTCTAACCATGATGTACCAAGCAAACATTCCACAAAAATATTGGCATTTCATGTTTGATACTATTATTTTCTTATTAATCGTATGCCTGTCATCGTTCTTCAAAATATATCACCCTATGAAAAATTGTTTTCAAAGCCACCAGATTATACATTTTTAAAGATTCTAGGATGCCTTTGCTTTCCATATTTGCGTCCTTACAATCACCATAAAATGGATTTTTGCTCCTCATCGTGTGTATTTTTAGGATATAGTCCTTTTCATAGGGGTTATCGTTGTCTCGACTTAAAAACTAATTGTTTATACATTGCAAGGCATGTTATTTTTCATGAGTCTACCTTTCCCTTTCAAAATTTTTCAACCGCACTCACTAATCCAACTCCCTCTTATCATCATGATTCTCCTTAGGTTAGTGTGCCTGTGCAGGTCTCTTCCAATTTAGGTGGTGATTCATCCACTTTAGTCCATTTCCCTCCTCAGCAACAGTGTTCAGGTCCTTTAAATCCGCATCTTTTACTCAATCACTTCCCTCACCAACAACAAATACCAACCTCACTTTACCACCCCCTGTACCTATACAATCCGAAACCTCTATACCTGCACCACTATCTAAAATTGTATAGCTCCAAGGCTTAAATTTGATTGTTGATTTAACGCAATTCAGTGCTCCAGTTTCTCCATCTAGTCCAACACTAAGATCAAAGCAACTCCTCATCTTGCTCATCCTATACAATCATGTGCTATGATCAAGGTTGAGAAGCAAAAGAACAACCACCCATTGGTGTCTCTTGTGGTCAAAAAGCCTCGTCCAAGTACTGAACCTCATAATTATACAGAAGCAAAGAACTATCGTGAGTGGCGTGATGTTATGGATACAGAGATCAATGCTCTTATTCGGAATGGTACATGGATTCTCGTTCCACCAAACCCAAGCTAAAATGTCGTAGGATACAAGTGGGTCTATCGAATAAAGTGGAAAGCAAATGGTTCTCTTGAATGATAAAAAACTTGTCTTGTGGACAAAGGTTATCATCAACAATATGGAATTGATTATGTCGAGACTTTTATTCCTATTGTAAAAACAACGATGATAAGCATTGTACTCTCTTTGGCGATCACTAGTGGCTGGGTAGTCAAGCAATTGGATGTAACTAACACCTTTCTTAATGGTCGTTTAAAAAAAGAAGTTTATATGACCCAATCACTCAGGTATATTGATGAAATCAACTCGACCTATGTCTGCAAATTGTTGAAATCTTTGTATGGTTTAAAACAATCTCCTCATGCTTGGTTTCATTGTCTCCATCAATTTTTACTGAGTTGTCAGTTTCAAGGATCCAAAGCAGATAGTTCTTTGTTTATCTACAAGTCCCCTATGGTGGTATTGTTTGTTTTGATTTATGTTGATGACATTTTGGTCACGGGTAGTAGCAACAAAGTAGTGTAGTCTTTAATTCAAAAGTTACATAGCAAATTTTCACTCAAGGACCTAGGTGATGTACATTACTTCTTGGGAATAGAAGCCCACCGGAGAAAATCAGGCTTGTTCCTTACTCAGCAACCATACATTTATAACTTATTACATTGGTATGGTATGGACCAATGTAAGCCGATTTCCACTCCACTCTCAACAACCACAAAGCTAAGGCAGCATGGTGATGAATTGTTTGAAGATGTAACCCAAGTTTAGATAGGCGATTGGGGCCCTCCAATATTTAACCTTAGCTAGGTCAGACATCGCCTTTGTCGTCAATAAAGTATGCCAGTTTATGCATGCACCCCAGCAGGCTCATTGGGTGGAAGTTAAATGCTTCTTCCACTACTTGAAATCCACCTCTGATCATGGTTTGCACATACGACCATCCACTTTATGACGCTACATGGTTTCAGTGGCTTCGATTGGGCTGGCTTTGTTGATGATCGTAAGTCTATAGGTGGTTATGTGGTGTTTCTAGGTGCAAATCTATTGTCATAGAAATCAGCTAAACAAAAGGTGGTTTCACGATCCTCCACTGAGGCAGAGTACAAAGCTTTGGCTGATGCTACAGTTGAGATTTTATGGCTACAAATGTTGCTTCATGAGTTTTGGGTATTACTCTTCCAAAGCCACCAATCTTGTGGTGTGATAATTTGGGAGTAACTTATTTGACTGTCAATCCGGTCTTTCATGCTCTTATCAAGCATATTGAGATTGACTATCATTTCATCAAGGAATGTGTCACTTTGGGTCAGCTTCAGGTGCAACTTCTCTCCTCTCAGGATCAACTTGCAGATATCTTAGCTAAATCACTTCCTGCAACACGCCATGTCCTTCTTCAAAACAAACTCATTGTCCAAGCCAAGGACACTGTGTTTAAGGGGGTATCATATCATACATGTCGCTGCACAATCAATGAGTTCTGGGACTTAAAGAATTTGGTGAGACAATATCAGATCGTAAGAGATAATGCTTACTGTGTGTAAATAACCAACTATGGTAGTTATCCTAGATAGGCTACTGATCATGCAACGATTGTCGTTATCTTATTAGTACTTGAGAAAGTCATGTACACACAATGTTTTGAACTTCTCTATATAAATATACCCAGTAGCCTCGCTTGTTAAACAAGTGAGGATTTTCAATTACTCAAATAATATGTTATTTAATTAACCTACATTTTAAAATATTTATTCGATTAAAAATAAGATTAAATGTAAGTTAAAGAGGTGAGATACATACTAAAATTCATTATTATTTCATCTTTCAAATCATATTTTTATATAAACAAATATTTTTTAATTAATAACTATTATTTTAAAAAGTTTAGAATTTAATTGAAAATTTTGTCGCTTAAAATTTATAAAAAATAATAGCAAATAAGTCATCATCCTATTAAAAATACGGTTAACTAAAATTATAATTTCAGGTTGAAGTTTTCTCTGAGGAAGATGCATGATATAACTCTAGCGTCTTAATTAAACATAATCTAAAAGGTTGAGAATTTGCAGAACCGGCCAGCCATGGCATTACAATACACTATCATTCAAGTGAAGGTTTATTTAGTCTAATTTCTCACTAAGCACGAGGAGTTTAATGCATAAATCAGAGAGCATGCTGAAACTTCAGCCATTGGCATGAAAAAAATGGTGTCTTAAAGTTAGCAACTAGCAAGTAATCTCGTTTCCGAGAAATGATTAGAAAAGCTGCTATATGTTCATTAACAGCTCGATATAATTCTTCTTTCTCTTGTGTCTGTTGTAGGAGAACAATGTTATCACAAACATCCGCTTAATATGCATTAATGTTCTATACAAAATCCACTCACTCGTAGGAAATGTACATTATCTTAACTACAAATTAAGATAAAGACAGCAATCAAAACTTTTTGTTCAAACTCTGACAAGAATTTCGATACTAATCTAATAGTTTACTGTATATTAGGGACTATTATATAGTTTTCGTATGTACTACTCCAAGTGGACACAAGCACATAGTCTCCGGCATGGAAAAGAAAGCACGTCCAATATATAAATCCCGAGCTCAAATGGGACAATCCTTCATTAAATAGTAATTTTATAACTGATATCTCGCTGTAAAGTTAACAGGAATATCCCTCTGGAAGAACAAACACAACAGAAACAGCCCTTAACAAAAAACCAAAATTTCAAAAACATAGACTCTGCAACATGCACGTTCTTTTAATATATATACATAATGACGTTCTTTTATTGGGTAAATTATATATAATGACGTTAATAAGCACTACCCTTGATTAAGGATTATGGCAGGAACCGAGACAATAGCCAAACGACGACTTGTGTCGTCAGTTGTTCATGTTAGAATAACAAACATAACATATTAAAAAGGGGCATTATTGAAACAGAACACAACACGCATGTTTGTTGATAGAATGACAACGACAGTCACCAGGTTGAGAATTTTTAAAAGATGTTTGTCCTATTTTTAGACCCGATCGTCTTGTTCTTAGCTATCAAATGCAAACACATTTCAGCAAAGACCCAAGAGGGTTTGCCCCACTTTTAAAGTTGATTCTTTTCGAAGAAGAGAACAAAAATTAGTAGCCACCGTCGGTGGCATTTCATATAGTCGCAAGAAGTGGGATACTGAGGGAATGACGATCTCGGAATCCTAGCTAGCAACTCTATATAACTGTTTATATCCGACGAGCAACATGAATTTTGGCAGCAAATATAAGTTAATGACCTTGGAATTCTGAATCCTAAATTTTATCCGGGGGTTTGAGTTTATCAAATTTGTATGGCTTGAACATGGTTTAAGAAAGTCAAGTGAAAAGTTGGCGTGTAACCAATACTTAAGATAATCAAACCAATCAGTTTTCACTACCTAATTTGATCATATGAGGATTATGATGTCCTAGTTCCCTATTTATCGGACTTGTCACACACAATTATATTCTCTCAATGAAATAAGCAAATCTTAGACCTAAAAGATTATCATTATTAAATACTAGTGTTTTGAAAACCGAACCGAACTGAACCGGTCAGTCGGACCAGAGAACCGGTGATCCTGAGCATGAAACGGTCCAGTTTAGCCAGTATTTTTTGTAAGTGATTGACCCATTCATTTTGTGATCTGACCGGTAAAAACCTTTGAACCGGTGAAAGAAAGAACCGGCCGATTCATTTAAAATACCTTGATTTTGATGATTTCAACTTGAATGAATGTTATGATTAGTGATCTTTTTTTAAATCTTTTTGATTTGTGTT
>JANZLF010000006.1:30042785-30055016 GCA_026546835.1 Erythroxylum foetidum | reverse complement strand
TACTGTCAATTGCCTATAACAATACCAAGCCGTCATGCAATCTAGCCCACACACGTGTTCTTTGCTACTAATCTTACTGCCTAGTCATCATATCAAGGCTATTACTACTGGACTAGCCAACAACATACTATCTACTTATTATTAGGCCTATATTAGTGAAGCCCGATATTATCCAAAACGATGCACTTCACTTTGGAACCTTCCTGACTCTGTTCTTCCCAGGTGCGATCTCCAGGTCCTTCGCCGTTGCTTGCAACAAACTTCTCCTCGTCGTTAAACTGGGAGTTCCATAAAGCTTCGAGCTTCTGAAGAGACAACGTAGTGTTTGCCACTTTACAAACCCTAAGATGGACAGAACTTGTAGAATTGATCGTTGAAGGGATTTTACTTTTGTAGGGTTTCTGCCTTAGGAAAATTGGAAATTATTAGAACTTGAAGGGAAGGTTTTAAAATCCAATTCTGATGGGCTTCTTGGAATTGGGCCTTCGTGCGATCAAGATGATTTAATTTTCTTTATCTTTTGTAGGATTATATTGAGAAGATCTATTGTGTTTTCTTGAGTGGCCAACCATGTCGTGCCACGTGGAATTAAACCCACCAACACCCAATCCCTGGTCCTTCGATATTTGTTGGATGAGATTGAAACGAAGAGAGACATGGAACCAACACCAGAAGTGGACCATTCACATATTCTGGCTCCGAGTCCAACAGAATGAAGGCGGTAGCAGACAGTTCATTTTCACTTCTGATCGTCAAGTCCATGGCTACCCAGAAGCCATTACCATCAACTCCCAAAACTATTAGCTCTAGAAAGGTTTGGTGTACGATACTTGGTATTTAGTATCCAATCCATGCCTCTACAGTATGTTCTCTTTTCTTATGTGCGCAGTTGAGGATTTCTTCCTTTGTATGCTGTTGAGTAAATGTTTCTGAAGCATAAATGAAAGGATTTCTTCCTTTATATGCTGTTCATGAAGACTTTGAATTGCATGAAACGGATCCTGTTTTTTTTTTTTTTAAGCAAGATTGGCGTGAGAAACAAGTTCTGAAATGCTTATAAACTTTGAATGTCATTTATAAACAAGTATTGTTTGTCGGATATTGCAGAACTCCACTGTCTTTCCTCCTGGAGAGCAACCAAGGAGCAGTCCCTTAGTGACCTCACCTCCAATTAAGCTACTAACAAGGGTGGAGCAGCTGAAGCTGCTAACCAAAGCTGAGAAAGCTGGGCTCCTTTCTGCAGCAGAGAATTTTGGTCTGTCTCTCTCAAGCATAGAGAAACTAGGCCTCCTGTCAAAGGCTGAGGAATTGGGTGTCTTATCCGCCGCGACAGACCCTGGAACTCCGGGGGCGCTGTTGAGCCTGAGCTTGGGACTCCTACTGCTGGGTCCTTCTTGTGTGTATCTAGTCCCTGAGGATTACCCCTGGCAGGTTGCCCTGCAGCTTCTTGTTACTCCGCTTTGCTTGGTGGCTGGATCTGCAGCTTTTGCCGCCTCAAACTTCGTATCCAACTTGCAGAAAAAGTGATTCAATGTAATAGGACAATTCCAATGCAACTAAAAGCCATATCAAATTCATCCCGTTACACTTGACCATCATATATACTTATTCCCCTTTCCATATTGCCGGTCTTTTCGATCAAGTACTAGCCAATATTCTATTCGCCTTGGATATTCATGTCTTCTGAGTCACTCTACCAACTTAAAGCTAATCATGAGCATTTACAACATTATGCAAGTATCTCGCCCTTACAATTGTTCGGGTTTTGTTGCAAGCAATTGGGTCCAGTTCAGTTATACATGGGTTCAACTTCCATACAAGCCACCAGATGTATGTATGTATGCGTGTACGAAAGCGAGAGAGAGCTTCAAAAATTACAAGACCTTCGTGAATAGTTACACAGATTGTGCCAAGAAAACATCTCACGTATTATAAGCTTTTATGAAAGTCCAGGACATAAGCCAAAAAAATGTCTCGCGAGAGAGACCTTCAAAAATCACAAGACCTTCATGAATAGTTTACACAGATTGTGCCAAGAAAACATCTCATGTATTATAAGCTTTTATGAAAGTCCAGGACATAAGCCAAAAAAATGACTCGCAACAAGAATTTTATAACCAGATAGAAGCTAAAATATGAGCGTGTGAATCTCTAAAGCCTTGATGCCCTCTTTTCTACTGTCAAAAATCATCTATCTAATTTCAGTTGCCCGTAGTCAAGGAGGAACAGAACTACCTTTTGCCCCACCATTACGCCCTCCCCTTTTGTTTCCATCCTGACCAGCTCGCTGATAATCTTCTCCACCTCGACCAGCTGAACCCCTGGTTCGCCCTGATAACTCAGCCTGATTTCTGAATTCGTTCCTGCCATATCCTCTACCAATGCCTGAGCTTCGACGACTTTTGAAACTGTCACTCCAGAACCCACTTCTCCCTGAAGCGTACCTTCCTCTGCCACTGCCGCTAACTGCAGAAGCCACTAGCATCTTGACTTACTAATGCGTGGGATGCATAAACTTGGAATAGCTAGTGCCTTCAAACACGTAACTCAAATAGAGAACAATTTAAATTGTCAAGTTTTACAGGACAAACTTGACTTACCTCGTGTATTGGTTCTCTTTACCTCAACAACAACTGGATGATCTCCAAAACTGATTGGTGAAGCCTGGAATTCAGTTTAAAATAACCAAATTAGTTATGTACATAACCAAGTACCTGCTAGAAAAGTTCATACACAATGCATACCTAAGACCTAAGTAGTACTAAACTGCAAATAAACAGAATGAGTATCTAGGAATAGAAGAGCAAAGAATAATGATATAGAGACCACAACTGTGCATAACGATATTGAGACCACAAGTGCTGTTGTGTGCTGCAAGTGCCTATTAGAACATATGTATGGCTGAGAGATATCAAGTATAAAGATGTATAAAATACAGGATTTCCAGTTATGTAGGAAATGGAGGGAGAGAGCAATTCATGCATCCATATGCTAGCATATTGGCAGTGCTATTACATAGTCAACTTCTCTATACTTGTCCGCTTGTGAAGACAAATTTCCTGATACCAAAACCACTAATATGTTCCATCAATTTGAATGCAGATTAGTAGCCATGTATTATTAGATATACATTGTAACCGGGAGATCAGGTTCAAGAATAAATATGAATAGGAGAAGAGAATAAGTCACATCTTATCAACTAGATAAGAACGGATCATGTTGAAGTCAAGGACAACCAAAATAGGTAGGAAGGTTTTTGGATCACAATGCTTTGGCATGAGATGATTCACTGGTAAAGAAAGGTATTCCAAGCATCTATGAACATGTTCATAATCAAAGTCTGATCACAAATAAGCTAAAGTATTACCAAGGAAGAGCCATGAAAGACAAACAATGCTCTAAATCAAACAAGTGAAATATCTGAAATTTGAAGAAAAGAAATCAAAGCCACTACAATTAGAGAAGTCCCTGGACAAATAACAGCATAGTGATCTAACTTCTCCACTAGCCCAAATGTGGCTTCACTTTGCTTGAATGTAAAATGCTAAACTTGAAGCACAAAGATGCATATGGA
This sequence comes from Erythroxylum foetidum, assembly GCA_026546835.1. Taxonomy (NCBI): domain Eukaryota; kingdom Viridiplantae; phylum Streptophyta; class Magnoliopsida; order Malpighiales; family Erythroxylaceae; genus Erythroxylum; species Erythroxylum foetidum. The sequence continues at coordinate 30,051,442 of JANZLF010000006.1, read as the reverse complement.
CCCTAACTGTAATCAGAAAAGATTGAATAGACATCATAGTAGAAGAGCTTAAGATACTAAAGAATACATGAATAACGAATGGTTAAAACAGACAATAAGGTAAACCAAATTAAAAGTCCATGGATAATGAGGTTTAAACATACAATTATTCAGACCAACTATTGGCTTATCATACTTGGGACATGTGAGCTAACTAGGCCTTGTTAGTCAGCACCTTATGCTCCCAATCGATTGGCTTTTGTTAGGAATCAGAAACACTTCATAGTTAGTTTTGCAGATCAAACTATATAGTATTTTAAGAATTCAAATACCTTCTAAAAGAGATTTTGCAGATCAAACTACATGCTGGAACTCTCAATTCTCATGCAATAAAAATTGAGGAAAAAGGCTACATTAATTAATTTCCTTTCTTTGTGACAACAGATGGAAAAGCCTATCTGTTCTCTTTCTCTATCATGGAGCCAAGCCCGGGATTGCTCATTTATAGGAAATGTATGAAATTTCGAAAGGCAAGAAGAGACCCACAGACACAGGAACTTCAGTGCTCAAGGGAACTGGCTGAGGAAGCTCAATAGTTGTTATCTAAAAGGTAGCAAATCTTTTTGTTTGACGCAAAATTGTGCCCTTGGTCCACAAACATAAAGTGTATTGGAAAACCCTCAATTAGTATCATCTTCAATTTCAATATCATCCATAGTCAAGTTCTTATTAAGTGTAAACAAAGGATAAAAATTGTAAATAGAGAATATATTTTCAATTTCCCAAAGGCAAGAAAATAATAACACTAATTGCTGTTCTCTTCTTCTTTCAAGATTCTTTTCCTTTGTCTCTAAATCAGCCTTTCATCACTGATTTATTTCATTCAAACAGTCAGCCTTCATCGCTGATTAATTTCGTTAAGTAGTTGACTGCACATAGAAGTGAAGGAAAATGACAGAAAACAAGGAGAGTGGATCAATCATTGTGGCTTCATCAGATGAAGTAATCAAGACTCAATCTTCAGTGGATTTGTCGATCATTCAAACTGCTTACAAATTGGATGTAAAAAATTATCTCAAGTGGTCGCAACTTGTTCGAACTATTTTGAAAGGTAAGGAAAAGATTAGTCATTTGTTAGAAACTAGACCAAGGCCAGAAGACCCAAGTTTTGAAGCATAGGATGAGGACTCATTGATCATGGCATGGCTTTCGAATTCAATGATGCCTGAACTAAGCGATACAGTAATGTTCATGGCTACAGTTAGCAGACATACTCAAAAGCTAAGGATGCAGCCCAAGTGTATGAAGTGAAAGTCAAGACTGTTGTTTCTAAACAAGAGAACAAATCCGTGACAGAATATGCCAACCAGTTGAAGTCGTTATGGCAAAAACTTGATCATTATCAAGTAAATTCAGGCCAAGTGTCCTGATGATGCTGCTATACTAAAAGAGTTCATTGAACATGATAGAATCTATGACTTCCTTGTGGGATTGAATTCCGATTTGATCAAATAAGGATCCAAATACTCAGAAAGCATGGAACTGAGGTAGTGGCTAACATTCGCAGCGAAGAAAGTAGGAGAAATTTAATGCTTAATTATCAACCTTCTGATGGTTCGGCTATGGTAATTAGGAGTGAAAAGCAAGTTGGAAAAAGATTTGATGCAGAGACCGGAAAGGGGGTTCAATCCAAGCCTCAAAACCGTGATGACCTAAGCCGCATCATACGAAGGAGCAATACTGGAAGTTGCATGGAAAGCCTCCTAGCCATGAGTGGGGACAGAAAGGATATCAACCGAGAGGTAATGGACAAGCACAGGTTGCTACAAGTACATCTCAACCAGAAGACTTAAAAGGCTTCGATCAAGATGAAGTGGAAAAGATGAGAGCATTCATTAGCAACACAGAGAAACCTGCAAGTACACGTACCTTTGCAGATTCAAGTATGTGCTCCTTTCCATTTGGATTAAATGTCTCAGATAAAGTTTTTCAGCAATCTTGGATTATGGATTCAACAGCCACAGACGACATGACTCATTCATCCAAACACTTTACCACCTATTTCCCGTACCCAAGCAATAAGAAAATAGCCACAGCAAATGGATCCTTAGCAACTGTAGCTAGGATAGGAGATGTCAAAATAAATCCATGCATAACATTGAAAAATGTTCTCCATGTCCCTAAGCTGTCCACAAATTTAATATCTATAAAGAAACTCACACTAGATTTACTTTGTAATGTTAATTTCATTCAAGCCATCGTTTATTTCAGGAGAAGGATTTGGGGAAGATATTGCTAGAGAACGGGATGGTCTCTACTACCTTGAGGAAGCAAACGGGTCAAACATATCCAAGAGCAAATCAGCCTATTCATTCATGTCTGAGCCAATGTTGTCAAATAAAGAAAAAATCTTCTTATATCATAGTAAGTTAGGTCATCCATCGTTTAGAATTATTAAATCTTTGTTTCCAACTTTGTTTACAAAGCTAGATTTTGAGAGTCTTCATTTTGAGAAGTGTGAACTTGCTAAACTCAAGCGTATACCTTTTCCTATCAGCAATAAAAGAAGCATTTGTCCCTTTCATCTTATTCATACTAATATTTGGGGTCTCTCAACTGTTTTAAAGTGTCAGGGGCAAGGTGGTTTGTGACTTTTATTGATGACTGCACTAGAGTTACCTGGGTTTTCTTGCTCAAACACAAGTCTGAAGTTAGTTATGTACTTCCTCATTTTGTCTCTATGGTTAAAAAAACTAGTTTGGTGTAAACATCAAGAAACTTAGATCAGACAATGCCACAAACTACTTCAACCAAACTCTTACTATCTATTGTCAAAAAGAAGAGATACTTCATAAGTCTCTTGTGTCAAAACACCCCAAGAAAATGGTGTGGTCGAAAGAAAAAATAGACACCTTTTAGACTAAACACCTTTCAGAAAAATGTATCAAAATATTTTTTGGGGGAAGTAGTTCAATAGCCACTCATCTCATTAACAAACTACCCTCTAGAATCCGAGGATTCAAAAATCCTATGGGGATACTCTCTTCATTCTACCCAAAAATATCCACTATAAACAATCTTGTACCTCGCATTTCTGGGTGTGTCCTTTGTTCAAATTCACAGCGAAGACCGTGGGAACTTGGATCCTAGAGCACTGAAGTGCATCTTTGTAGGGTATTCATCAACTCAAAAAGGTTATAAGTGCTATCATCCTCCTCCTAAGAAATTTCATGTCCCCCAAGATGTAACCTTCAATGAACAAGAAGCCTATTTCGTCCAACCTTATATTCAGGGGAAGAATCTCAAGGAAGAAAAGGAGTTCATTCTTTGATTGTCTGAGTATGATCCCTTACTTCTATCTAAACCCAGTCAAATGCCTTCAACTCAACCAAAACCAAAATCTCCTAAACCCGAACCCGAACCCATTTTTGGACCTAAATTTGCTTCTGGAGATGTGCGATTTGGCAAAAACCTAGTGTACTCAAGGAGAAAAGAGGTCAATCCGCATAGACAAGAATCTGATCCAGATTCCTCAAATGAGGTAACAATTTCTGATTTGCCTACTTTGCAAACTGAAACTGAAGTACAGTTTAGTAAGGAAGATCAGGACCAACCTATTGCGATTAGGAAAGGAACCATAACATGCACCAAAAGACCGTTATACCCACTCTCACACTACATGTCCTTTCAAAACTTCTCACCAACATTTAAAGCCTTTCTTGTAAACCTCAATACCACAACCATTCCTACAACCTTATCTGAGGCATTGTCTAATGAAAAATGGAAACAAGCCATGGATATGGAGATGGAGGCACTAAAAAAGAATAAAACCTGGAGTTTGGTGAAATTGCCGGCTGACAAAAGGCCGGTGAGCTACAAATGGGTGTATACGATGAAATATAGGGCTGATGAGTCGATTGAAAGGTACAAGGCAAGATTGGTAGCCAAAAGATACACTCAGACTTATGGGATTGATTATCTAGAGACGTTTGCTCTTGCGGCTAAGATGAATACAGTTAGAGTAATTTTATCTCTAGCGGCAAATCATAGTTGGGAACTACAACAATTTGACGTAAAGAATACATTTCTGCATAGGGATCTAGCGGAGGAGATTTACATAGAAGTCCCACCAGGCTATGAAACAAAGGTGACCACCAATACTGTATGTAAGCTAAATAAAGCCTTGTATGGATTGAAACAACCCCCTCAGGCCTGGTTTGGCAGATTTGCAAGGGTCATGTTATCTATGGGATATAAGCAAAGTCAAGGAGATCACATATTGTTCATTAAACATTCAGCCATAAGGAAAGTAACAGTATTACTAGTCTATGTGGATAACATCATACTAACAGGAGATGATGAGATAGAGCAGTGAATCTTGAGTAATTGTTTAGTTAAGAAGTTTGAGAATAAGACTTTGGGAAGGTTAAAGTATGTTTTGGGAATTGAGGTAGCACACTCCAAAAAAGGAATTTTTATATCCCAACAGAAGTATGTTATTGATTTACTCAAGGAGACAGGTAAAGTTGCATGCAAACCCGCAAATACACCCATGGAGCCGAACCTTAAGATGGGAAAAGCAGATGAAGATGTTCCAGGCAATAGGGAAATGTATCAATGACTTGTAGGACAACTCATCTATTTGGCTCATATCAGATCTGATATAGCCTACGTTGTAAGCATGGTAAGTCAATCTATGCATGGTCCTAAAGAAGTCCACTTGCAAGTAACACATAGAATTTTGCAATACCTTAAGGGAATGCTAGGAAGAGGGATTTTGTTTAAAAGAAATGGAGGTATGACACTTGAAGCATATACTAATGCTGACTATGCAAGATCGGTAGTTGATAGGAGATCTAAATCAAGGTATTGCGTCTTTCTTGGAGGGAATCTGGTCACATGGAGAAGTAAGAAACAAGGGGTAGTAGCACGCTCTAGAGCAGAGATAGAATTCCGTGCTATGGCACAAGGTATATGTGGATTTCTTTGGCTGAAAATCATTCTAGAAGACTTAAAGATTAAGTGGGATGGTCCTATGAGACTTTACTGTAATAATAAATCAGCAATAAGCATGGCCCACAATCCAGTTCAGCATGATAGGACGAAAAACATTGAGGTGGATAGACATTTCATCAAGGAGAAGTTAGATAGTGTTTTGATATGCACTCCGTATGTGTCAACACATGGGCAACTTGCTGATATTCTCACTAAAAGATTGAGTAGCTCAATATTTGAGGATATTGTATCCAAGCTAGGAATGGAAAATTCCTATTCACCAGCTTGAGGGGGAGTGCGAGAATTTGTAATAATAGATATAGATACTGTTTTAGATAAATATCGTGTATAGGATATGCATTGTTAGGATACCAAAGATAAGGGATTTTAAGATAAAGTCAGCTTCTTGGTTTAGTGGGATTAGGAGATTAATTTCCTAATTTGTTTTGTACTCTTTGTATATATATATATATATATCCTATTAAGTGTCAATAAAGGATAACTTAAACCCTAAATTCTGATAGTTATCAATCACAAATTAAACCAAGCAATATAGACATCGAATGTCCAAGTGTGTACAATTCAAAATATCTAACTAGTGGCAGAGTTTTACATACATATTCTCATATAAATTCAACGCCATTGTCCAGGAGTTTTCTTTTTTAGGGTCCACATGATGTGGTCAAATAAAGCAAGCTTTCCTTCAGTTTGAGATGACTAATAGACCAAAAAAATGGAACTTTTATGTTGATCTTAAATGGGAATAACCTAGCAACAACATGATTGGAGTTTCTTTCTTTTTTTCCTTTTTACCCATTCAAGAATTAGATTCCAAATTCATATTCAATGATTCTCTACAAATAATAAAGCTACAGCTCAATTAATTTACTTTGAAAGGTTCAGTTTCCCAGGTATACAGGAGCAAGATTGCATTTCCAACAATAATATAGAACTCCATTAAGGCAATTGGTTGATGAATCCAAGTACCAATCAACAAGAAGAGGCAGTTCTCTTAGCTATAGAACAATGAAAATGTTAAAACTAGACATGAACAAAACAAGCATCAACAAGTGTATTGTAAGAGCATGGGGTAGTACCTCAAGTGCACTATGCATGGAACTCAATGATGCGAATTCAACAAACCCAAAACAGTATCCTTGCTGCAGATAACAAGAAATTTAAATAAGTTCAAATAAGTAAACAATTAGGTGAAGTGAAAAACACAATGATATGCATATTGGACCTTACTACTTCTGACTTGGATACCGTCATGCTTAATTGGCCCAAATTTCTTAAATGTCTCATCAAGTTGGGCTGTCGTTGCATTGTAGGGCAAATTGCGCACATATATGGAGTATCCTTCAGCTGTAACAAGCATAATTTGCCCAAAATGGGAATAAGAACATCATACATTCTGCTTACATTCTTTTCCATCCCTTGTCATAAAAACACCCAAAACATGATTCTGTATACGAGAATATTTCAGCACCACCTAGTACCAAACCCTTGGTAGGGATGGTAGAACTAAGACATAACCTTAAGGATAACAAGGAAAAACATATTTGCATCACAAAATCAACACCATCCAAGACTGGAAGCAAGGTACAATACGTGACAGACATTGAAAATCCAGTTGAATTTCATCAGTGTCCAATAATCTATCACTTGTCAAGAAAATGCACCTTCTTCAGGAATGTCACCACTTTCAGTTGCATTACCACTGGCTGGAGCCAAAGCCTCTGTTTCAGAAGTAGCTTTTGTGGAGTTCAATAATTGCTGCTCAGGGTTTGCAGGTAATGGCCTGACATTATTGGTAGGTACATACACTGGATTAGATGGTCTGTTACCTTTCATAACTTTCACCTGTTCAAAAATCTGGTTAGCAATACCCATAAACAAGTAAAGTGTAGGAGAAGGATATTAGCAATTGAAGGGTATTAACTTACAATTGAAGCATATGATTTTTTTGAAGCATCCTCTGAGGCTGCCGGAACTGCATCAACATTGCTGCCAACTATATTCTGAGTTAAATCAATTGGGTTCTCAATAACCACTTCTTCAGTGACTGATCCTTCTTCCTTATCAGAAGGATCACAAACTTCAGGACCATTATTAGGATCTTCCTCCTCAAAGGAAGGAGGTTGATCTACTATAGCATGATCTGAACTCTGACTAGGCTCTGCAGAGCAACGTAAAAAACAATTAGAACATTTTTATGTCCCAGTGAAATATGAAACAGGAAAAGGAGAGGTTGGGGACAAGAAAGAAGCTAATGATCTAGTTTGTAAAGAGTGATATCAACCTTGTTCCAGAGTCCAGGAACTGGAAGGAGCTGGGTTGTGGATTCCATTAACAACTGCAGAATTGTTCTGCAATGGTTCAGTCTCCTCAATAAACCTAAATACGTCATTCAACACAAAGTAGCCTCTGTCTTGTGGAGCAAGAAAGAAGCTCTGTGAGAATTTCTTTCTTACATTGTCCTTTCCAATCAAGCATCCAGTTACAAGAACAATCACCCCTTTCCCGTAAGAATCTTGAGCATCTGCAGTTTTTATCTCAGCAGTGTAGTCTTCATAATTCAACGAAATAATCTTATCATTGATTGCCTGCTCAGAGATGAACAACAGTTAAGAAAAAAACAATCTGTCATCCTACATTCATGTCCCACTGTAAATGAGGACTCTCAATTCAAAGTTGTAATGACTAATGAAATGCCCAGACTTCAAAAACAAGCCCACAGCACCATACTGTGATGCCTAGGATTGCATGTTAACACGTATCAATCCTCAACACCCTTAAAATTATGGTCACAGAACAATATACATAACGTATTAGTTTCCTACAAACATAAACTAGCAGAATCCTTCCATGCAAGCATTAAAAATTCCGCATCATTGACCATGGCTCAAAGCAAGTTAGCTACATAAATCATCAATTTCATACTAACAACCATCAAAAAGCTGTTAACAGCCAGTACTGCAAAGATTCAACATGATGGGCTGCTCTCCAATGTTGTGCAGATGTATGAAAAATTATGCTCATTAAGAAATGTCGTGTGCAGAACAGTTTCAAAATTCTGAGCACATTACTAGTTTCAGAGGTTAAGCAACACAAAGAAGTGTTACAAAAAAGAAATATAAAAAGTTTAAATAATTGGATAGTATGTATGGAACCCCACTAGGTCCTGCAAAATTTAACCCTTCCCATCTTCTGAAAATAGTTCAGAAGCACATATTATTGACTATGCCCTTCATTTATAAGATAAACTCCTCAATAAAATCTAGGCTACCCCATCGCCATAGCCAAAAATGCCTCTCACACCTGAAAAGGAAGTGTATCATATGAAGTATTATGCTCATCACGAAATTAGTTTCACAATTTTGAGACATTACCAAGTGAAACAAGAGGGTATAGAAAATATCAGAAGAAAACCCACTTTATTTCTTTGATTATATGTAATTTATACATGAGTATAATCTATTCTAGTACTACTAAACTACTGAATTTTTCGTATATACTAACTTATCCTATCTATAGTATATCTTATCTTATCTACTAGAATATAAACTTATCTCCTAGAAGATAATCTCCTAAATTTATCTACGATAATTATCCAACACTCCCTCTCAAGTTGAGGAATAGATATTTATCATTCCCAACTTGCTTAGAATTGTCTCAAATCT
>JANZLF010000006.1:30023927-30033939 GCA_026546835.1 Erythroxylum foetidum | reverse complement strand
CCGAAGAAGAAGAGAAGATCGGGGGGGGGGGGGTGTGGTCGTGCGGGTAGATTTTTAGGTTTTAATTTTTTTTATTTACAATTTCGTCCGTGAAGGTTTTAGTTTTTGCGAAACGATCCCCAAAATTCCAGTATTGACGGTACCGACCGGTACTGACCGAAACTAGCCGGTACCGACTGGAATCAATACCCGGTATTTCTAAGCCCGTTCCGATACTAGTTTCCGGCCGGAATGGAACGAAATCCGTTACACTGGTTGCAATGCAATGTTGCAGAAGTATCTCGAAGATCCTAGAGTTTCTCTCCCGCTATATAGTATATTTAGTACAATCAAAGGCTATTTTGGATAAGTTAAAAACACCCTAAGCTGACGAGGATTGCAACCCACTCAACCATTTTAACAGATTGTTTAAAGTATTCAAAGCATTGATAAGGCAACTTGTTCAGCTAATAATGTTCCCACCATAAAAGAAGAGAAGATCATTTGCGAAAGATTGTTCCAATTCTGTCTTAAACTTCATGTGGTATTTAAAGTTACTCTTCAAGTTTATGTTATGATGAATAAGTCTAGAGAGCACCTTAACGTAGACGGTGAACAAATATCAAGAAAGACGATTTCCTTGTCTAATCCCTCTAGCTTCCTTGATTATTTTTGTGGGCTCACCATTGATAGGGATGTTGTAAGATGGAATGGTGATGCATTAATTACTCCATGTAATAAAAGCATATGGAAATCCAAAAGCCTTAAAGGGAGTTAAGTATAAGGCACCAGCCTATAAAGTCAAAAGCCATGTGTAGATCTATCTTCATTACATAGTGTTTCCTCTATTCCTTTCGTGTGATAATTTTTTAAGAATTCTTAAGCAAAAAGTATGTTATCACCAATATTTTTAATATCAAAAAAATAAGCGTACGAGGTATTGGTAAAGGAAGACGATAAAAGCTTCAATCTTGAAGTCAAATGCTTTGAGATAATCTTATAAATTATATTAGTAGTAAGCCTAAATTCTCTTAATGATGCAGGGTTATTAACCTTAAGAACTAAACACATATGAGTTTTATTACAAACTTTCAACATGTTTACAATAGTGAAGAATTCCATTACTAACTTACAGACATATGGTTTAAATGATTTCCATGCTTTTTGATATAAGTATGCATTAAATCCATGTGGCCCATGAGCCTTATAAGGATTTAGAGTAAATTATTACCCTCTTACTATCCTCTATAGTGAAAGGCCTAATTAGCAACTCAAATTGTTGACTAGTAATGAGTCTTGGGATAAATAAGCTCAACATTAAAACTGAGGAGAGGCTTCGTCCTTGGGATTCTAATGAATTCTAAAATTATTCTAAAGTAAGAACCAATAGTTCAGCTTGAATGGTAAGCCTAAGATTCTTGATTTTTATTTTAGAAAAGGGCAATAATCTTCTAAAACTTTTGAATAATATTTTAAGTCCCTTTCCTTATTGCTTAAACACTAAATATTTGCTGGTGAATTATAGAGATCATTTTGCTTTTGTTTAAGTATCTCATTATCCCTATTAAGTTTTGAATATTTGTTGGTGTAAAGCCTTGAGCTAAGTTTTTAAAGTTCCATTTTAATACCTATAAGCTTCTTGTAAAACTTATATGATTCAAACCCTAGTATATCTTGATATAAACCCCTCAAGACTACATCCTAGAATCCCTCCATATTTCATAACTAATTAAAGAACATAAAAGGATAAACCTCTTTTGATTCAATGTTAAATCATAAATCTCAATTGGTGAATGGTCTGAACAAAGACTATAATCCTGTTGCTTGGAAATTTCTAGAGCCACTTATCATATACCAAAACCCTATCCAACTTTTTTCTAGAAAATCAATCCCCCTCCTACCTTTTGTTCCACGTAAAGAACATCCTACATGTTTGAGGTCAGTAACTTTAATTTGGGAGAGAAATAAACTGAGATCATTGTAAGAAATGTTTTTACAAGTCACTATCAACTTTTAAAGCAAGGATGACTCCATTAAAATCAACCAAATCCTTATTGAAATGTAGAAAGCAATAACATCATTCTATGAGAAGATCTTTGGAATTCAATTTTTGAGGCATAGATGAAAAAAATCTATAGTTCACTAGCTCCTTGCTTCTTAGAATGTAAATAGAGATACATTTATTTGCTTGCAAGTTCTTAGAACATTATTCTTACTTAGATTAAAAGTAACCACAATTATTCCATAATAGTGAATCTTTTGATTTGTTAGGATCATCCGGCTCTTCTGGAAAAGTCAAAGATATTCACACTTTTCTTTATTCAACTTAGTCTCTAAAAAGCCACATATAATAGGTTTTATTGGGTTTAAATAATCATAAACTATATGTTATTTTTTAGGGCAAGCCAGGCCCCTAGTATTCTAATCCATAATTGATATAGATCATTATGAAAGAGTAGTAGCTCTCACCTTAGCCTTGTGGATATATCTTTTTCTTCTATCATGAATCCCTATACTGCAATATTACATTTACCAGGTTGAATACCATTTGAACTTGCCTCCATTGATGTATTGATATCTATTGAGGGGCTAGGTATTGGCCAGTAATGACTAGCTTCTTCGGTTTCTCTTACTCTTTGATGATTGGAATAGGGTTACTAAGAATGGTCTGAGACACTTGCTTATCAGGGCTTGATTCCTTAGGGTAAGGATGTGGAGGATATTCAACATTAAGGGGCTTATTTAATTATAGAGCAATGCTTTGCTAAGAAGTCTTTGGATTATTCAATCTCATTTTCTCAATACAATCTACTTTTATAAAAGTTCGACCTATTGGTTCCTTTTTTTTTCAAACTGATTAATGTTATAACTCCATTAATATGAAATTCTAATGGAATCTTTTACTAAGGATTCATCTTCTCCTAACCTAAGTATAGATATCTCTTTAGGAAGTTCTTTTGCCAAATTAGCACTTGCACATAACCTCACATAAGCTATCCTCCTTCTAGATATTGTAGCTTCATCCATGCAAAATAGCTTAGTAATATAGCTAGCTAAGAGATTTAAGCCTTTAGTTGACTAGTATTCAAGGGGAATTTGGTAAAATTTAATCCAAATTAGAACACTTTCATTTGTTTGTGTAACATTTTCTAGACTAACACTTGGCTTCCACAACTGAAGGAAGATTGACATACTATTAAAATGAAAAGGGCCAAATTGGAACACTTTTTCATTTTTTTTTCATAACATTTTATAGACTAACACCTGGCTTCCATAATTGAAGGAAGATTCACATAATATTAACATGAAAAGGGCCTACTTCTAAGACTTCTTGAGCTGCAAAAATTATGGAGAAATTGAAGAAAAAAATAATTCTCATTAAGGAGAACTTCCAATCCTTTATTTTTCTAGTGTTTAAAGGCCTATAATTTAATGACTGGGAAGGTAAGCCTCTTCTAAAAAAACCACATAATAGTAAAATTCTAGATTTTGACACCTTTCTTCAGTAATTCTAATGATGCATAATGATGATGCATCTTTCTCAACTGGAGGGTGGAAATGAAGGAAATTTTGGAAGATTCCCCTAGATCTTATTTCCAATTAAGAGTTGTGTTAAGGCTTAAAGAGATAAGGCAAAAGAGAGGTTGTTTGACTTAGGAGTTGGCAAAGCTAGCACTTTTTAGGGAGGAGGAAGCATGAAAGCTATGAGGTGGAAAAGGTGGAAACAGAGTAGACTCATTAGATGGGAGAGATGAATCTTTTCCATAAAGAGGGTCAGTTAGGCTCTAAAGTTATAAAGATAGACATGAAAAAAGGGGAATGTGATTTCTTGAAGGAAGAGGAGGAAAATGTCTAAAGGATTGGGAGCCTAACTAGGTTCAGTAGTGAATAAGGCCATATAGCTAAAAAGGGAAAATTTTCAGGCATTAAAGAGAAGGGATTTTAAATTATTGTTCCAAAAATGATAATAAGAAATAGGGTAAGAAAAAAAATGGCGTAGAAAAATCCTAATACCTTTGAGCCAAACTAAAGGAAGGAAGCACCAAAGAATTTGAAAGGAGTCAGGTGAAGACCTAAAAAATAAAAGGAGTAGAAAAGGAGTAGTAAAGGAGGAAATGCAGAGGAGCTAGAGAGCCAAACATTAAGATGAGAAATTGAGGAGAATCTAAAGGAATAGAAAGTAGTATAGAGAAAAGAAAGAAGAAGATAATAATAATTGAGAACCAACACTAAGATAAAACGAAAGGAATAGTAGATGGAAAGGTTGAGACCAAAAAAACAAAATAAAAGGCAAAAAGAAGGAAAATCAAGGAACAAAACCAAAAGGAAGAAGGAACAAAGTAGTAACAAGGAAAGGTCATCAAAGAGAGATGGAAGTTTTCCATTCTAGTTTTAACTTCTTGATTTATTTTTATTTTAATACTTTTAAAGTTTTAAATTATACCAAAATGCTTTTTTAGATAAAGGTGATTATCATGAACACAACTTGAGGCACGATCATACCCTAGGATGTGGATCTTATATATTTTTCTAGAACATGATATAGGCTTTGGTACATCTATGTCTAAGACTATGAATCCTCCTACTTCTTTGTATATTTAGACATGATTGTGTCTTAAGTTATGGATCTTACTACCTTTTCTATGCACAAGATGCAATTTATGACCTAATCGTGCCCTAGAACATTTCTTCCTTTAAGAACACCTCCACCAAATCAACATGTTCATGTCTTTAGTTCATGTCTTCATCTTTAATGTATAGAATGAAGATGCCCTGGGACATTTGTGTCCCAGTCCTTATTCACTTAAAGGCTTCATAGAAATGCATATTTCCTTCCTGAAACTCCAAGATTGCATGTTCATATATACAAGTCATATACAACAATCTCCACCTTAACGAATATACTCTTCATAGGTTGGACTAGATCTATGTCTAACATTTAGACATTAAACAAGTTTAAGCAATGCTTAAACTTCTCCAAGGTAATTGATTTTGTCAACATGTTATTATATTCTCCAAAGTTTGAACCTTTTCTAACAAAATTTTTTCAGTTGTAATCAACTCTGTAATCCTTGAGACCTTACATCTATATACTTAATCCTTGTAAGATACACTTAACCTTTTCCAAATAAATAACACTTTGACTATCGTAATGTATTTGATTTCCATCTAGATCAATGACTATCCTTCACTAGTCTTGTAAGTTATAATGCTTCCTTAGTAACCTCAACCATTATCATGCACTCTTTTTTAGTTGTAGATAATACAACCATAGATTGTAATATTAATTTATAATAAATAGGCTCCTTTCAAGAGTAAATACATATTTAAAAGTATTTTTTTGGTGTACTAAAAGACAATTCTTTTGTTGAAGGAAGTGAAGTATGTAATTTCTTTTGAAAACAATTTATATGTTTCTATGTTGATATCAGGTCCCATAATCTAAAGATCACCTTGCTAACTATTAAACACAACCCTATGGTTTGATGTACCCTTTACATACTTGATATTTATTTGGTCACTCTATAATATTGACTTCTAGGTTTTAGTATGTACTTACTATCCTCACCAACAATATATGCATAATTTGGCCTTATATAAATTATTACATATATATTAAACATCCAATAGTGCTAGCATATAGGACCTTATAAATATCATAGATCTTTCTATCTATTTTGCACTTCAAGAAAAATCGGATTTAGTAATGGAATTTACCAATAGAATGTGAAGGTTTTCTGTCAATAAGCTAAGTTAGCAACGAAATTTACTAACAGAATAAGTCGTCGAAGAAATGGTCGTAGGTAATAATTGGCAACAGAGGACAGATTTTTCGTCGCTAATTTACCGATTGATATGTTGTGTTCTGTTGCTATATTTAGTGAATGATGGATCCCGTTTCTGGAACCCAACTCTTGCGAAAACATGAATTGTGAGCGTATTCCCATGAAATATCCTTAATCATCATCGATTCATCAACCTGGCTCTGACACCAAACAATGTTGGACCCTGCTTCCGGAGCTCAATATTCGGAGCCAGTAAACGATCGAATCTCATTGCAAATTTTCTTAAACAATGAACGCATATATGGAAAATTGATAATCAAATCAACCCGATTTATTTAAAACAATTTTAGTCACAAAGATGCAAACATTATTGAACACATTAGAGTTTCAGTAATCACTTGGGCCCATTACAGAACACAATGCTTGTTTTCATATTATCTTTACATTTCAAAAACCACCCCTTTTGGCTTATTACAAAAATAGCAAATTTAAAGAAATTCACTTTGGCTCTTAATCATTTGATCTCTTAGCTATCATTTGAAGATGGGACAAAAAGGGGGTGAGCTTGAAAGCTCGTGGGTAATAGTTTATAACAGAAAATAAGCAAAAACCATTGAAAATGTTCACTTGTCATAGAAAATTCTCATTGAGTTCATAAAGCACTTGTTTCTAAAAACTCTCATCATCTAGTCAAAATCTCAAACTACAAAACATGAATGCATCAAACTTGTTCACATAACATAAACACATAAGCACATCATAATGGTTCGGGTGGATCTAAAATAGAACATACTATGCATTTCTACATAATGGTCTTGCATAGCGTTAACTTATGGGAGTCCATAAGGAAGCTCAATGCCACTAGCGGGCAGGCGGGAGAAACCTTTTGTCAAAGTGCACTTGACTTAACTTAGGGGACCACCACAAACCCATATAACATGTATTTCATGACTTGTAAAACATATTGCCCAAAATGGTACTTTTTTTAAACTTGATTTTTCATAAACATGAGATATGTTAAAACCATGATTTCATAAACATGTTATCTTTTTAAAAATCACTTTCAAATTTTTTTCATAAATCATCACACAACTCATATAACATATTGCAATTTCTTAAATCATTCAAAACAATAAATGCAACACTTATAATGCCATTAGAAACATTAAACTTTCTTAATTCAAAGTAAACATTAGTGGCTTATTTACTCTATTATAAACATATACCCACCTTGATTTCCTTGCTTATAGACTTGATCAAAAATTCCTCTTGCCTCTTTTGATCCCTTTATACAATAATAAAAATTCCACTCAATAAGGTTTTCAATTGAAAATCTCTCAAGCACAATCACTAAAATTGGTTCTAGAATACTTAAATCCAAGTATTTTCTAAACTCCATGAACTAAAATCCTTCCAAAAATTTAAAAGTTTTAAAATGATCTTACCTTCATTCTTCACCAAATGAAGGGATCTTTAGCTTAAAGGGAAGCTCCTCTCTTCCTCTACTTGTTTCCCTTCTTGAACAACCTCAAAATCTCTCTTGAAGGCTAACACAATTGAAACCTTAGCTTGTTTTCTCTTCTTTCTCTCCTTCTCTTCTTCTCTTCGTATTTCTCTCTCTTCTTCATGACACTCTCTCTTTTTCTCTTCAATTTTCGTTCTTCTCTCTTCTTAAAATGCAAGACAACACTTCTTCTTTCAATTATGCCCTTAATGATCGAAAAATGTCTCATTTACCCTTCCATTTATGCCTTATGTCTTTTATGCTTAAGTGTCTTGCCAAAAGTACCCTTGAATATTCTGACATAACACTTTCTTTTAGAAAAATGTTCCCTATTGTCTTAAGTTTCTAATGACACCAAAATCAATCCATTTGGTTCAGAAATCTAAAAGTATTGCCCCAAACATTTTCGGACTATTCTTTTATTGAAATAATACACTATACTTAAATTCCTCCCAAAATTGAAAGTCTTAGAGACTGAATTAGATTTCAATTTCTTCATATCATTTGTATCTCCATGTCTCTAGTTTATATTGAAATAAGAATTATCTTATTCGGAGCTATACTGATGAAGGCATCATCAAAATACCAAAGTATGTTCAGTAAAACATCCCATTCATACTCTTCCAACTGATACTCTTACTTTGATTCAATATATCTTTTTCGAATTCCCACCAAATGCTATAAAATTATATGGAGGGATAGAAAAATGTATTAAGAAACTATTGGTTCAAGAATCACTTCATTTGGAGATCGGATAACAAAGTTATGATCGAAAGAATCAAACATGATTTTGCCCTCAATCATATTGAACCTGTCTCGGGACAAATGGCATAACTCTCTATACAGATGTTCGATTAAGATAATCTTAGGACGGTTTCAAAGAGGACTTTGAGATATACAACTTTTAAGAAGACCTTGATGACATATTCTATCATCTAAATGGTCATAAATGGACCAGACAATAGGCTCAGATGAAACTAAACAAAACAAGAGACGAATTGAAAAGTCAGATGAGTTGGGAAAATTGCCATAACTTTCCCTAAAGAAATTGGATGAAGGTGTTATTTGGATGGTTCAAAAGAGAACTTCAATATCTATATCTTTCAAGAAGACCTTAAGGATAGATTCTATCATCTGAAGGGTAAAAAATGGACCCGACGATAGGGTTAGACGAAACCAAACTAAAAAGCAGACGAATTGAAAAGTTAGATAAATTGGGAAAATTGCCATAAATTTCCTTACAGATATTAGATTAAGGTGTTATATGATTTGAAATAAGCCTTCAAGATCTACAAATTTCATGAGGACCTTGAAGACAAATTCTATCATCTGAAGGGTCAAAAATGGACCAGATGATAGGATCAGACGAAACCAATCGAAAAGCCAGACGAATTGAAAAGTTAGATGAATTGGGAAAATTGCCATAACTTTCCCTAAAGATATTGGATTAATATTTATTTAGATGGTTAAAAAGGGGACTTCAAGATCTAAAAATTTTATGAAGACTTTGAAGACAAATTCTATCGTATAAAGGGTCAAAAATGGACTAGACGATAGGATTAGAAGAAACCAAACAAAAAAGTAGAAGAATTGAAAAGTTAAATTAATTGGGAAAATTGCCATAACTTTCCATACAGATATTGGATTAAGGTGTTATTTATATGGTTTAAAATAGTACTTCAAGATATAAAATTTTCATGAAGACCTTGAAGACAAACTCTATCATTTGAAGGGTCAAAAATGGATCAGCCGATAGGATCAGATGAAACCAAACGAAAAAGCAGATGAATTGAAATGTTAGAAGAATTGGAAAAATTGTTATAACTTTCCCTACAGATATTGGATTAAGATGTTCTTTATATTGTTTAAAATAGGAGTTCAAGATCTAAAAATTTTATGAAAATCTTAAAGAAAAATTCTATCTTCTGAAAGGTCAAAAATAGACCAGACAATAGGATCAGATGAATGGTACATAGAAGAAGTTTTGGTCAACAACAGAAAAAGCAAAAAGTCAACTATAGAAGATATGATGTCATGACAGACGATATGACATCATAATAGACAATACATCTTTACAGATGATATGATATCATCACAGATGATATGACGTCATCACAGACGATACATCTTCATAGATGATATGACGTCATCACAGACGATACGATTTATCCTCCTGAGCATTTCCCCTTATAAGGACCATAACTTTCAACTCAGATGTCAAAAGATTCCATACTATATACATTTGGAAATATAAAAGAAACACTTACAACTTTCTAGAAGACACCTTTCTTTAATTCAGCGTAGATCAATCCAAATTTCCCTTGAATTCAGAATATGAATTTTACATTCATCCACCAATGTACTGCACTCATTTCTCAACTTCATGACAAATTTTGAGATTCTTAAAGACATAATTTAAATTTTATGTCTTCATAAGAAATGCAGCCATATGTCTCTGGTTTAATGAAAATCAATAATAATCTCATTTGGATAACTAGAGAAAAAGTTGTGGCTAAAAGACTGAATCATACTCAGTGAACATTTTCTAGATCAACTACCAATTTTGTTTCCAAATCTTTCCTTAACACAACTCATACTAAGATCACCTTTTCTACTTCATTTACTCCATATTCTCAACTCAATATCGTCCATAAAGAAATTTATAATCCATGATTAATCATGAACACCAATAACAGAACATACACATATATACATATTCTTCATCAACTTACTACACAAATTC
>JANZLF010000006.1:30005640-30018125 GCA_026546835.1 Erythroxylum foetidum | reverse complement strand
TCTAAGTAAAGTCATTTGGACTTAACATTAAGCTCACCCCTCCAATCTCCTCCCACACATTCAGGTGATGAGCAGGATATCGAGTAGGACAAGAGGCAAGGCAGCACTCCTAGTTTTGATTATTTTGTATTTGAAGCAAGTTTGTAAAGCAAGGCTTTAATTGCATTTTGAGTAAATCATATATCTTTTGTATTTTGAGATTTTGATGTATTAATGTATTTGCAGCTTGAAATGCCCATTAAAGCTTTGTAAAACTTTTATCTTTTGATGCAAATAGAATATGTTTGCATATTTACTCATGAATATCAAAAGTTGGTACGTTGAAAATTTTCAAGTTTCACAAAGAAAAAATTCATTTTCTGACTTCAGGGTTAATCTAAGCTTATTTAGGCAAATGTGTCTTCTAGTAAGTAGTATGTCTTTCTTTTATCTTTCCAACGGTATTTAGCAGGAAAATTTTAGACATCTGACCTGAAAGTCATGGTCCTTATAAGGGAAGATGTGCAAGAGAGGAGTTGCATCTTCTGCCTTTTTGCTTCTTCTGTGATGACGTGATCTTCTTCTATGTTTTCTTTATGATGACGTCATTTTCTATTGTGTTTTGTATCATCTGTGTTTTGCTTCTTCTGTATTTTTGCTTCTTCTATGATGACGTCATCTCCTTCTGTGTTTTCTTTGTGATGACGTCATCTTCTTCTGTGTTTTGTATCGTCTGTGTTTTGCTTCTTCTATTTTTTTGCTTCTTCTGTGATGACATCATCTTCTTTTGTGTTTTCTTTGTGATGACATCATCTTTTTCTGTGTTTTGTATCGTTTATGTTTTGCTTCTTCTGTCATGACGTCATCTCCTTCTCTGTTTTTTTGTGATGACATCATCTTCTTCTGTGTTTTGTATCGTCTGTCTTTTTGCTTCTTCTGTCTTTCGCTTCTTCTGTGTTTTGCTTCTTCTGTCTTTTTGCTTTGTCCGTCTTTTTGCTTTGTCCGTCTTTTTGCTTCTTCTGTCTTTTTGCTTCTTCTGTCTTTTACTTCTTTTGTGTTTTGGTTCTTCTGTCTTTTCGCTTCTTCTGTGTTTCGTTTCTTCTGTCTTTTGCTTCTTCTGTCTTTTTACTTGTTCTGCCTTTTCACTTCTTTTGTGTTTTGCTTCTTCTGCCTTTTTCTCCTACTATCTTTTGCTTCTTCTATCTTTTCATTTTTTTCTGTGTTTTGTTTCTTCTGTCTTTTGTTTCTTCTGCGTTTTGCTTCTTCTGCCTTTTCGTTTCTTCTATCTTTTGCTTCTTCTGTCTTTTACTTCTTCTGTCTCTTTGCTTCTTCTAGGTTTTGCTTCTTCTGTGTTTTGCTTCTTCTGTCTTTTCGCTTCTTCTGTGTTTTATTTCTTCTGTGTTTTGCTTCTTCTGTTTTTTATTTCTTCTATGTTTGGCTTCTTCTGCCTTTTCGCTTCTTCTATCTTTTGCTTCTTCTGTCTTTTGTTTCTTCTGTGTTTTGTTTCTTCTGTCTTTTACTTCTTTTGTGTTTTGCTTCTTCTGTCTTTTGCTTCTTCTGTCTTTTGCTTCTTCTGTCTTTTCGCTTCTTCTGTCTTTTGCTTCTTCTGTCTTTTATTTCTTCTGTGTTTTGCTTCTTCTACCTTTTCGTTTCTTCTGTCTTTTGATTCTTCTATCATTCACCTTCCCCTATCTTCTGTTCCATTTCCGACCCCCTTTAAAAGGTAGAATCCAACCTCAAGGTTTTCCTCAAATTTGTAGGTCTCTAAGCCTTCTTTGAAATCGTCCTAAGAGAATCTTCACCTGATATCCCTAATGACAGTTTTGCCAATTGTTCCAAGGCTGGTGCAAAATGTTTAAGGTCGACTTCTGTTCGGATATAGTAAAAGTAGATTATCCTGGTGGGGGCACGCTACCCATGCGAGATATGTGTTCAAATGTCACTTAAAACGTCAGGTTTGTGACTCACAAGGGCGGGGCATCCAATAATATGTAAGCATCACATATGTGAGCTTAGCATAAGTAAATATAACAAATGCGAGTTTAGCCTATGCATGCTTTATAGTGTAGGCTTAAGATATGCAAACTTAACACATGCAAACTAAGGACATGTAAGCACATCACATGCAAATTGAGGACATGTAGGCTTAACAAATGCAAGCTCAACATATGCATGCTTAGAAGTGCATGCTTAGTATATACAAATTTAGTATATGTAGGCTTAACATATGTAAGCTCAGCATATGCATGCTTAGAAATGCATGTTTAGTTTATACAAATTTAGTATATGTAGGCTTAACATATATAAGCTCAGCATATGCAAGCTCAATATATACATACTTGGCATATGCAAGCTCAACACGTGACGTATCAGCATATGCACCTCAATATGTGCATGCTTAGGACACGCAATTTCAGTATGTGTAGGTTCATAATGCATATGCTTAACATATGTAAATTCCATATGTACATGGAAAACATATATTAAAGGAGACGAAGAAGAACCTAATATAAATGAGACTAATAGGGATGCACCTAACAAAAATGAACCTTATAAAAAGAATGTTAAAAGATTCCAAATCTAGTAAAAATACTACAGTTCTTTATGGATACAAATGCGATCTCTTTAACTTAATCTAATTGACTAGGTGAATTACATTAAGATTCAAATGTTAGAGTTTAAAGTTGCATTAAAACTAGTCCATTTTAGAAATTCATTAGAAAAAGGAGTTAGTTATTAACGTAACATTCATCCACTTTTTTTTTTGTTATCATTCTTTACTTTGAGTTAAATAACCCTTTATATTTACTAAATATCGTTGTTGGAATTATTTTGACACCTTTATCTTTCGTCTTTCTTTTAGTAGACTTGTTAGGCCCCAAAAAAATCTCAACCTAGCAAAATTTTTACTTACATTAGCTGGTACACTCATTTAGCATAGATGACCTATTTATCTTGATAACTTGAAATATATATGCATACCATCAGAATAAGTAGTATTTTTTTTTTGCCTTTTGAGTTTTAACTTTTTAATGAATATTGTAATTTTGTAGTTAGAAACTTTTTGATTAATATCGTAATTATGTAATTATAGGTCACTATGCGTCAAATTTTGGTGTAAGATAGATATATTTTAAATAGATAATTACGCGAAGCTGAAATTTTCCAAAACTTACTTGACAAGAAATGTGAAGCTTGTTAAAGAGGTGCTCTAGTTGAATAATAATGGAGAATTTGTTAGTGTTGTCCTCTGGAGTTCCATATATCATCATTGTTTCTCCGGGAAGTGGTGACACCGCCTCCATTGGAAGTTTCTTTTTTTTTTGGTTTTAAAACAATTCCTCAATTTTTAAATTTTACAGTAGGAGTTGGTATTTCAAATACCAACAAATGCATATTAGCTAATATCATACGAAATCATTGATATTAACCAATATCCTTGTTCAGTATTGAACTTCACAATTGGTTGGGCCGGTCGTATTAAGCTCAAGTCTAGACGCAGAATGGTATATGGGCCAATCGGCTCATGCCTTGAGGATTGACCTAATTCCCTCAAGTAACAATCATATAAATTCATTACCTCATCGTACCCCTACTTTTCACTACTCACCAGCTACAAAAAGCTCTCACAAAAACTAACTTGAGCGTCGGAGAGGCCTACTGAAAATTCACCCCGATGTGCTTTTATTGTTTTGCAGGTATCATCAACACAGAATCGACCAATCTCATTGATCCAAGCAGCAGTGCCCAGTCCTATCAAAATTCGACTGAACCAACAATTTTGTCCTATTTTTTACTAATATGATACTTTCTGATTAGTACTTACTAAAAACTTAGTTAATTGATTGTGATTGAATTAATAATGCTCTATTGCTTATTTTATTGTTTATAAACACTCGTTAATGAAGACTTAGCTAATTTAGAAGTGAATCTTATCGTCAATAGTAAATTCGAATTATGAGAATGTGACATCATGTTTGTTATATCCGACACCGACAAAGCCGAAAACACTGTCCCTTTCTCCTTCAATAAAGTCGCGGCCAACCGAAGCAGGCAGGAGTTTACTTTTCATTTTAGCCACGTGGTTCTCGGGAATGGACTCAGCTACTTTCTTTCCATCATCAACCAATCTCAGAAGAACTTTTATTGATGGAAAAATGGGCCCAAGTCCGAAATTGAATCACTCGGCCCACCTCTGGTTCTCTTCTCACCGCATTCTTCTCCATTCATCTCCTACGCAAAGAAATCCCAACTCATTCAGACGACAGCCCAAGTTGCTTCCCTTTACCTCTGCCTCCGCTTGTACATAACCAAGAGCTTTATAGCTGTACCGAGCGTGGTCATGTTCGTAAAGCACGCTCTTCTATTGTCAGCTATCCGTCATCGGCGTTCTCTCCACTCTATATCCACCCTCTCTTATGTCCATCTCTCCGCTCTCGACAAAACCAATAACGCCCCTAAACCCTCCTTCCCTTCACTCCCTCCGATACTCTCATCCTACTTTCCCAACACCACAACTTACTCCATCTCCAAACCCTTCCCTTTCTCACTTTCTCGATCCTTGTCGACAAGTTCAAACCACGATGACTCCGATGAGATGCTGTATGACCCGTCTGCTTTGTCATCCAATGAGCTAGAGGCTTCCCATGTTGGACCTGATACAGTTGATGATAGTTTGGGAGTTTTTACTGGCATTGGTGTTGGTGGCAGTGAAGATTTGATCCTCCCAATTCACGCCGTCATATCGTTGCTTGATCGTTATCATGAATTTTCTGGCTTTCCTTGGTGAGTAGGAAGTGGTGCTTGATTTTTTGTGTTAACGATTCCATTTTTATGGAGAATTGGTTGGTTCTTTCTTCTCATATTATCACGGTTTGTGCTCTCTTCTGTTTTTTTTGACGATTCGGAATTGTCAAATGGGTTGATGTTCAGGTGGATAGTTATTGCTTCCTCGACACTGGCCATGAGAGTGTCGTTGTTGCCTTTACTTGTTTTGCAACTCAGGAAGTTGAAGAGGGTCTCTGAATTATTTCCAAAATGTGAGTTTTTCTTCTAATTTCAATGGCTATCCGTGCTTTTTCTTTGTCTAAAAGATATTTAAGCAAAAGTAGTTTTATACTTCACGATA
Source organism: Erythroxylum foetidum (assembly GCA_026546835.1). NCBI lineage: Eukaryota > Viridiplantae > Streptophyta > Magnoliopsida > Malpighiales > Erythroxylaceae > Erythroxylum > Erythroxylum foetidum. The sequence goes on along the minus strand of JANZLF010000006.1, from coordinate 30,013,018 downwards.
TGCATTTCTTATAGTGCCTACTCCATTCCGACCACCGCTATCAGGAAGGAGCTTGATTGATCAACTTTTACTTTTTCGGAAGGAAAGACGGGCAATTGGCTGTCCCTCGTTTGTATGGCTTTTTGCATATGTCTCTGTTCAGGTGATGCAATCTTTTCTTCTTTTATTTTGAACACTACTTTCATGATCTATTGTGAAAAATTATGCTTTATTGTTTTAGTTGGACAGTCGTTCTCACCATATCAGTGATTTAACGTCATATGAGAAGTCAATATGATTATCTTGATTGATGATATTAGGTTGTTTAAAGTTTCTAATTAGTCATTTTCTCTTTAAATGTACCTGCGCAGATACCCTGTTTTCTCTTATGGATGGCCAGCATACGAAGAATGTCCCTGGACCAACATCCAGGGTTTGATTCTGTAAGAAACCTTAACTGTCTGAAAATTGAATATTCAATTAAAATTACATGCATTAAATTTATTTTGTAAACTCGTTTTTCATAGAAAAGTTATCAAATCTGTACTTGGCATCCATTTGTGCAAGGAGCAAATCATAAGTTGAATTATAACATCAAATGTTGGTCACTAAGTTTATAGATAAAGAAAATTTTCATATAAGTTTATTTTTCATTTATAAGGTGTTTAAATAGATGGAGTGAGAGAGAAGTGGGAGCTCATGATTACATCTGTATAGGAGTCCAAAAAACACAGTTATAATTTATGAGTTCAGGTAATTAGCATTTAGGTTAAAGATGTACATTTTCTGAGTGGCCTCTACTGGGATATTTTTTCATTTTAGGCATTAGAAGGAAAACAGAACTCTTTTATCCTTGTCTTGTCAAAAATGCCCTGTTAGACATTTTTTGACATCCACACACCATTAGTCTCAGTCAGGCTTTTGTGGTCCCCAATATCTTGTATTATGCACAAGCATTCTCATTCTGCATTACTTGTCAACAAATAATAAGGAATTACTTTACTTATTTTCTGTTATGGTCATTATTATCATCATATGTCACTAGTGTTTGCATATGCCAAGAATTAATTGATAAACCGAATAATTTGTCATCAAATTGGCTCTAGTTCTTTGACAAGGAAACTAATATTGTTAGTTGTATATGCGTGCATTAATCTCGTTCTGTCTGTATTGTTTGTTTGCCTTTTGTTTTTCATCGAGTAATATCCTACAAAAATACAATATTTACCATCTTTTAATGTTGAAAAACTTGTATTACTTATGATTCTCTATTTAGATTATGCAGTTTCATTGAGGCATTCGTCTCTCTAAGGAGCTGAAGCTTATGTTGTAATTGAATGACAGGGTGGCACTCTGTGGTTTCAGAATTTGACTGAATGCCCACATGGTGTTTTAAGTCCAATATTTCCATTATTGATTGCTGGTTTGCACTACTTAAACATTCAGGTGGGTTTATACTTCTGTCTTGATTTAATATTAAGCTTGTATTCTGTCTCTCTATTACCCCAAGCAGGAAGAGGCCGACCTATACCACATTAAAATCATTTTGTATTTTTTCCCCCAGTGAAGGAAATACATAAATAAGAACTGAAACAAATCTTGACAATTGAAAGTGCCATTATATACACTATTAAACTTGATTTATTTGCATGATTTGGTGAGGTTTTCATGAAATTAAATGACAATGCTATTCATCCATTTCACTTATTGACATTTTTGTTACGGATTCTTTTGTCAGCTTTCTTTTAGAAAAACTTCTTTTACAAAATCAGATAGCATTTTCGGCTTATTAGCAAAGGTGAGTATATCAGAATCTTAACCATGGATGTTGTGTTTTGGAATTGTAATTCTTATTGCATTATGTTTCGCTCATGATGAATGTCTGTTGTTGTAGTACTACAAGCATTACTTGGATTTTCTTACGCTGCCAATATTTGTCATAGGGTTTTACCTTCCACAGGTGACAACATTCAATCTCAATTTCCTTTTCCTTAACGATTTAAGAATATCGTCTTGACTAGTTTGCTTTTATTGGTCTTACCAGTATTTGCTAATATCAGCTTACAATGTTTATCTAATACTTTATTCAACTTATTCTTAGTTGTGTTCACAACAATTTCTTTGAAACTTAGTTTACCTTCTTTCCATTATCATCTATGTATCAATTATCATAGAGTTACAATCTCAATCAAGCTCACCTTACCTAACTTGATGAAGCTTGCAAATCAAACAATTTTATGCAGAAATTTCCTGACAGCCCAAAACTATATCACATCTTTACACCTATTTAGGAAAAAAATCTTGTTAGTCTTTTTCCTCAAAACCTATGAAAGTCCTCCCTCTTGCATATCAATCAGATGTTCCTAAGGAAATAGCTTTCTATGTACCTGGTGTTTATCGCAACTGATGAACGTTGTCGAACTGACTTGTTTGGAAGAGTGACTGGAAATTGATGGGGCTGGATAAAATTACCACAACTTCCATCCTCTCAAACAGTGTTTTACTGATAGAAGAATTATGGTTGATGAAAGTGGGTAAATTCTCCCATCCACTTGTAATGCTATCTTTTTTGGAAATAGATATGTTAAAACATTTTTGAGAAACTTCATATAATTTTTCATCACCTTATTCTTGTAATAAAAGTTCTTTTTAAAAGGATATTTTTAATAGATAGGTAACAATCTTTTCTTTTCTGGAACTTGCCTCGATTTGATAGGCAATAGATTGACCTTTAGTTTAAGTTCTTGAATGCCGCTCTCATAAGTTATGGTAAAAATAACATGCTTATTTTTTGTGATTTTGTGCTTCTTGATTTCTTTGGTAATTGCTTCTTGAATTTATAATTTGATCAACTCTTTTGTACATGGTGTAAATAATTTCCCTCCTCTCTCTTGGTATGTACTTTATTGAATTAAATTTAAAGAAGTATATAGAATAAGAAAAGAGGAAAAAAGTCAAGTAAGGACATGTATAGTAATGGAGACTTTTAATGAGGATATCCTTGTCCAGACTATATAAAAGATCTCGAATGGCTTCCATAAAGTCCAAATGAGAGTTCATACAACTTCAGTTGATGGTCTAGCTTAGCTACTCGTATAGCTTCCCAAAGTTTAAAAATTTGTAACTAAGTGCTCCTATCATGAGTTTAGGACCCATTGTAATTGAAATGGTTGCCGAAGCAGTATCCGCTGTTGTCAATCTTGCTGTATATGGAGCTATCCTTGATGTATATTTTCTATTCATGTCATGATATCCTAAGCATGTTAGATATACACTTCATACAGACCTGTCCAAAACACAGTGGAGAACTTATGGTATGGAAAGGATTATGTTGAGAATACAATGCCATTTGTTTTATTCTATTGAATGAGGGCTATCTGTTGAAGGTCCCTTAGTCCTAATTTCTTGTTGGAAAGCTAATTCTTATTCTTCTTTTCCTTATTGTCTCGTATTTCTTTTCTTTTCCCTTCAACAATCTAGTCCTCTTGTTGTTACGGTAAGTATGATTACCACCTTGGAGTTTATCACCCATTACTTTGTTTGTCTTGCATTTGTCTATCTTACTTCGCTTCGTTGGTCCTACCTGTTCTTTTCCACATGCTTAATTATATATTATTGCAACTCTAATGCCTTGTTCTCATATGATAAGGCATTAATTCTTCATCAAATTCATCAGTAAACAGATGCAGCTGAGATGCAATTTAGTAAAATTGTTATTATTTAAGATATCTACTTATTATTTTTGTTCGTCTGCTTGTACCTTCAATGCTTTATAATTCAATTTCTTCTTAATCTTTTGTATTTTCAGAATAACAATTTTCACTCTGCTTTATTGTGTAGGGAAGTCTGCTCTACTGGGTGACCAATAGTTCACTAAGTGTTCTACAGGTTAGTTATGCACTTTGTGTTCGCAACAAAAATTTGGTTTATGCCTTCTAGATGTTATTTAATTGTATGAAAAGTACTTTTAAATGTGTTTTGATGGTCAAAGGACAGGAACTCCTTTGAGTTCAAAAGTAAATTTGCTAGGAAATCTATCCTTTGGATGATGGGGACATTCTTGATATCTTATTTACTTGGGACATAGTATTGATGCCAAAGTGCTTTTTAAATAGACTTCAGCTGCTCTAATGTATCACATTTTGGTGTGTTGATTGTACAGAGAGTTATCATCTTCATTTAACCCGTTAGCATGTAGATCATATTTAATTGACGACATTTAATTACAACATAGTGAACGTACATGAGAACTCAGGATGATGTCTAATATGGTGACTCTCTGAAATCTTTCTATTGCAAGCCTGTGTCCTCTAAAGATACTGCTTGAACCATGCTAACCTTAACCATGACACCTTAGCTTTTGCTGACATGTTTTTGAATGACTAGGTTATGTACCATTTGTCTTCCATCTTACAATGAGGAATGTGTTGGTTGGTGACTTTAGATTACTTCATGATAAATATCCTGCTGGCATATTTCTACTTTCTTACTTGACAAAGTCAACTGTGCAGCTATTATTGTTCAATCATCCTGGTTTTCGTGGAACATTAGGGTTACCAGACAAAGGTTCTCCTAGCGCAGCAGCAGAAGCAGCTGCTGCAAATCCTGAAGAAATTGATGCACCAAGGACAACATTCTTGGATTCATCTACTAAAATGCGAAGAGTTTCTGTTGAAAATTTATCCCCTAAAGAGCTACTTATTGTGAGTGACCGCCAATACATATAGAACACAGTGAATTCTGTAGAGAATAGAACATTTTCTCATTTTCTTTTTTTGCTGGTACTGCTGACAGCTTTCAGTCCAACTTTTGTCTAAGGGTCAACAATCTAGGGCAATTCCTTTGCTACAGTAACTGCTTTTGCCTTTTTTCTTCTCTGCTGTTTGATGACTAATTTTATATGGATATCACATTGCATATCATCTTTGGTACAGATTAGCTCTGGAGAAGGACCCCAACTATGTGAGAGCTCTGACTGTTTTGGGCCAGACTTTACTGCAACAAGGACAAGTTGCAGAGGCTGCTGAATATTTGGAGTCTGCTATATCCAAGGTTTGGATGAGCTCTTTCTTAAACCTTATTCAATATCTCTTTTATGTATTTTTTTCTCCCAAAACTAGTGAAATGCTATTGGACCTGAATTGCACATGAAGGGAGTTGCTTACCCTCTTCTCACAAGTTTCATCCCACTATTGAATAGCCTTTCTCCTCAAGTTCTCCCACCTGCACAAACCTCCTTTGGCATTTCCTCGTTTGTATCATGGTTCAACTTTCTATGCACAATCATTATGGAGACTGAGTGGTAACCCTTTCATGCATGGCAAGCCAGCGCCTACTAGCATTTACTACTAAATCGTTGGTTCTTGTAAAATGACTTTCTTACAGTACTGCATACTTTGATCTTCGAGTTTAAAGTTGAGCTGTAACTTCTTTCTGGTACTTTTATGATGATGCAACTATTGAACTTACCATTAATCAGAAGCTTTCTGATGCATCAGCTCTTTCTTACTGGAAATCAGTCAGATGCCGAGTATATTGATCTTCTAATGCTGGCATCTCAATGGGCTGGTGTTGCCTGCATAAGGCAGGTAATGTTAAATTGAACTTGGATTACTCTGTGAAATTATAATAAGATATAGGGTGTCAATATTTTGACACGACAGTCAACAAAAGGATTTTTGACTATCTGCTCTCCTTGTACAATCTAGCATGAGGGTTTCTAATGGCTTTCGAATGATTAATCCACGTAAATGGCATTTCTTTTTGTATGGCAGGGGAAGAATGCAGAAGGAATTGTACATCTGGAAAGAGTTGCAAGTTTGAAAGAACCAGAGGACCCAAAGAGTAAGGTCCATTATTTTGATGGATTGGTATTGCTTGCAAGGTATGTAATGAATGCATACTAGAAAGTTGATAATTCTGAGCAATTTAAAACTTCATCATTTCAGATGATTTTGAATGAATAATGCAACTCTGCAGTGCTTTATATAACGAGGGTCGCAAAGCCGAAGCCGCAAAATATCTGCGCTTAGCAGCTGCCTATAATTCTGCTTATAATGAATTGTTGGAACAGTGTGAAAATGAAGAGGACAATTTTGTGAACGACCTTACCAGCAGCAGAAGACGAGATTACTAACTTAAGTTTCTATTTATTTGTTTGAATATTGATTCTTTTCATCATTAGCTTACTCAAAGAATAATTTCAATCTCCAGTAAATGTTGTATTAGTATCATGCAAAATTTTGTTAGGAAGCAATCTTGCATCGGGAGCGACCCGAGTTGTTCAATTTTGTCGTAGACTGGAGATGAATAAGGTGATTATTTAATGGCCACAAAGCCCAATTTTTTTAAAAAAATTAATTATATTGCGGTATTAGCCCTATTTAGTCAAGATGCACTAGTAGAATATGTCAACTCTTGAAAATTATTAAACTGAAATGACGAACTCTAAAGATAATAATACCACGTCTCAATACAAATAGTATCATGCATTAGTTGATAATGGCATAAGCACTTGATGTCAATGTAACTCTTACGACTCTTTAACATAACAATGTCACATTACTGGCATATTGAAGTTAATATTACAATGTTACCAATGAGCATAAAAAATACAATGCCCCAAAAATAAAAATATCTATAAATTCAATACCACACCTTAGTTTCTGCATTATATGTGATGTTCCTATTTCAAAATTTATCAAGCACAAAATGATGTATTTTTACAACACAAAATATCATTATTCATATATGCTTGCATGACCCTAAATGGTTAATCATTTAGCACTTCCTTCTTTGTGGGCCTTCATTGGTCATCCCCGTCTGGTGATGCAGTATTCCTGTTGTCACTATCGATGATAACTTAAACATTTTGTCTCTTAATGGACACACTATCTTCAGTCAGGGTAGGTCTTTTATTCTTTTTAGATGACCTCCTGATTGACAAATTGTGTCAAAACCAAAGACCTACAATCATATAGTGACGCCAGAACATTTCAGCATGAATCGCACATCCTTCAGGAGAACGAAAAAAAATTATTATTATTTTTTATGAATGTTACATTATTACTCTTTGAATGATTGAGAAATTGTCATATGTTTAGTATATGAATTTATGTTGATGAATTGTGAAATGGAAATGGAAATGGTATTCGAAATATTTCATGCTCATGAAAAACATGGTTTCGCAATGTGACTTTTTGGGCAATCTATTTTCAAGTCATGAGATGCATGTTATGTGGGTTTGTGCTGGTCCATTTTATTATTTCAAGTGCATTTTGACTTTATTAAAAGCTTCTCCCGCCTACCCGCTAGTGGAATTGAGCTCCTTCATGGACTCTCTCATGTTTACGACTACGCAAAACCATTATGTGAAATTGCAATAGTGTTCTGTTTACGA
>JANZLF010000006.1:29984978-29996586 GCA_026546835.1 Erythroxylum foetidum | reverse complement strand
CCTGATGGATAGGTCAAGAGGATGATGAGACAGGAAGTTGGAGGAATCTTTGATTAGTTAATTGGATATGAAGTTCAGGGACAGGAACAACATTCAGTTGCCTTCAACTCAGCCTGCTTAATTTAGTAGCAGAATAACCTATACATGATGGTTGTTGTATTCTTGGTTATACTCAAAACCTTTGCTCAATCAAACATATTGTGTTAAAACTCTACGACCCTCAAACATGTATCTTTGCAACTCTCCTGATGTATCATAGAAATGATATTAGTTTGTTGAAGTTTGACATCCTAAAACCATCTCTCGGAATTTTCCACAGCAGAGGAGAAAAGGTCGAAATCGATAAATGAACAACTGAAATAAATAACAGACCACTGAAAGGGGAAGTAATGAGACAAATTTTGCCATGCAAAGATAAACAAGTATTAATTCACATGTTCTAATGAAGTAAGGCTTGCATTTCTGGCAGCATTCGCTTAACATTGTGGAATCTTGAATTCGCAGTAGTAGCAGAGTTAATTTTCAGTGGTCGCCATGGCCAACATATATGCCTGACCTTATGACGGCTCCGCTCTTTGGCCTCTGCTTCTTCTAGTTGCTTTGTTAGCTCCTCAATCCGATCACGAAGTTCTGCACTTCTGCTATCAGCCAGCTGGAGAGACCTCTCGGCTGCTGCCTGGGCACCTATAGCTGCAGCTGCAAGTTCTTCTTTCAATTTCAGCTTGCTGTTTGATACGTCCAAGGCAGCCTTTGTTTTCTCCAGTTCTTGCTTTAATATGGTGACCTAATCAACGACAATGATTCCATGATAGCACCCAGAATCAGAAGATATATAAAACCCGAGATAGAACAAGGGAGATGACAAAACATCTGACTACCATACCAAGTATGAACTTGAGATCACAATGTTGATACAGAAGTGGAATGTGCTAAAATGAAACTAGAATTACAACTTACAATGATGATAAGATTTGTATCTCAAGATACGGCTAAATGCAAGTTAGCACAGTAACAACAGGAGAAACAGTAAGCTCTAATTTTCAGTTATCTGAGTTACTGTAATTATGTTTTCAGATCGCAACCATCATGTGATGTCTACAAGGTAACTTGGAATTTCTAACAGAGTAGCTTTGGGACCAAGAACAATGAGACTAACAAATACTGTCCCATAAACACTAGTTGCAAACAACAATGAGACTAACAAATAAATACACTTTGTATAACACTTGCGCTGTTGAAAAATAGGAATCCAATTAAGATTTGAACATAGTTTACCACTTTATCGCGTTCATCAATCTCCTTCTTCCCAGCTTTTACTTCCAACTCGCAAGCTTCCCTCCATCTCGCAACCTCTACTTCCATTTCTTTTATTTCCAGGAGGAGTTCCTCAACCTTATCAGGTCCAAACAAATGATTGCAGTCAGCAAAATCTAAAGCACTACTTCAGGGGTGCACAAAGAAGATTTTTACCACCAAAACTCGATAAATGATTACATTTTGAGCCAATATCCTTTCTCTATCTTCCAAGTTCTTTATGTATAATTTGTCTTCTGCAATTTCCTGAGCTTGTTTATTGGCAAGGCTCTGAAGCCGCTCAGTGTCTGACCTGGCATAACATAACCATTAATAATCACAGCTAGCTAAACAAAACCATATGAATTATCAGGCATCCAAAGAGTCTAGTTGTCCCAGCCATGATCAGATCACTTCTGCCTTTCCTCAGAGTTTCATCTTATCAGTATTTTATCTTCATATCTCTATTACAAAAAAATTTCCAATAGAAGGTATTGCAGTCTGTAAATAAGGTACCTAGATTCCTCCAAAGATCTCCTCAATTGACCGATTTCAAGGCGTAAATTCTTCATTATTCTCTCCACAGTTGAGGCCTGATGAGGAATAAAACAGGTATCAGAACCTCAGACAATTACAGTATATTGAATCATCAGCTTGGATTATCACGTTTGGCATCACTATAACTTAACTTCAAAGACTAAAGGAGTATAATTCACTCCATAACTAGGAGACTTTGTTGGGATGAGAAATATAGCATACCAGACTGACAACTTCCTCTTCACATTCACTACTATCTGATTTAGTACTTGCAGTAGTACTGGCAGGAGTAGCAGAACTATTAAAGCTCGAACTCTCCACCGGTTGCTCAACATTTCCACTTCCCATCATGAAACCAAACCCCACTCTCTGCAACCCCCTCTCTGCAATCTGCAACAGAGCCACTCTCTTTTGCTCAGTGTTCCCTTTTAGCTTATTCAAACTCTTCTCTACTGCCTCTTTCTCCAACAAAGCAACTCTTAACAAACTATTGATATCACGATTCTCCTCCGTCAAACTCACCACACTATTCTCCAATTCCTTTGTCTCCTTCATCTTCTTCTCTTTAAACCCAATTATTCTAGTTTCTACCTCTGTGACTAGCTTTGAAATTGAGGTGATTTGTTTTCCAACCGCCATTGATTCACTTTCTAGCTCCAATTCTATACTACCCTCATCGTTATTTGACAAGTCAATCACACTTTCACTATCCAATCCCTCTATCACACTTTCACTATCCAATCCCTCTATTATTCCCAACAAAGGCTCCTTCACTGATTTCAGCGAGTCCAAACGCTCTAGCAAAAATCCATGTTTACTTTTTACGTTTCCAAACTCTAGTTCCAGTCTTTTGATTCTTTCCCGAGAAAAGTCCACTTCTTTTTCGAGTTCTTCGTTTCGACACAACTCCTCACCCATTTTTTTCAAGAACCCATCTTCCTTTTCTTTGAAAGAGACTTCAAACTCTCGTAGCTGACCTCGAAGTAAGTCTCTTTCGCTTGAAACCTCAGTAACAACAGTCTTGAGACCAGAAATCTGACCAAGTCCCTCGTCTCTCTCGCTCTGCATCCTAACAACATCTTCCTCCATTGTCGCGCATCTCGACCGGAGCTCTTCATGGGATTTGCGTAGAGATTCGAGTTCAGCAAGAAGATCATCGTAACTGGGGATATGGGCATCGCTTGGAGGAACAGAGCTGTTGGTTTGTTGTTGCGAGACGTCTTCATCGTCGGCTTCCATGTTCCATCGAACAAAATACGATTACCAACTTCCATGAGAAAAGATCAAGAGACAGACACAAAAGCAACGATTTTGAAACCTACCAGTCAACAATAGAAACATCAAGTAAAAGAACGTCAGATAAACACAAAACTATTGGAGTTAGATTGGATTTTCGGCGGGCAGTTGCTTACTTGTCAATCTCCATTGAAGGTCTCTTGAGCTTCTCTAGTTTGGCCCACAAGTCGTATACACATTCAAGCCCAAAAGCTCCAAATGATTTCCAAATCGTTTTTAATTAATTATGATTTTGAGATAAATATATTTTTCAATTTAATTTAATTTTTATTAATTTAATTTTATTTAATCCTTGAATTTTGTTAATTAATGTATAATACGTCTATTATAATCATATCTTTAATTTAGATATAGTTAATACCAAGCAAAATTTCTGTTAAAAATATTTAATAAACTTAAATAAATATTTATCCGTTATAACTTACAATGCATTATTACATTAAAATATCGATTTTAACAAACTAATAAATTTTAATTATTTCAAAATTAAGTTTGGAATCAATTTATTTCCAAAGTAATATGAAAATATTAGATTTAATAAAACTATTTAAGTGGCTTATTGTTGAAAGAAATCTTCACTCTTTATTGATAGACTTCTATATAACATTCCAAGGGAATTGAATTGTCCCATAAATGGGAAAATGTATACTCATTTTCACAAACACATACACACACACATCCTATTATATTATTCTATTAGTTTGGAGATTTCAAAAAATGGCATATCTATTTACTCTATTAATAACCGAGTCAGATCTGGTGCATCATAAAAGATTTGCCTTTTTATTGATTCCTACGGAAAGACAGTGGCCGGTAATAGATCCTGGGATTTTCCAAAATTTAATTGATCACAATTCTGTATGTTCCGTTTATTATAAGTTCCCAAGGAATTCATTAGAGGATTCCTAAAAATTTAGGTGAGATGGCATTGTAATTATTTTGACTTCTCGAGTTATAAAGATAGACCAAGAAGCTTACCTAGAAAGAATCAGTGGAGGAGTCGCTTTTAGGAGGAGGGTTATCGGTTTGGAAAGTGGGAGTCCCTTCCTTTATTTGGTGTAACTAGTTGAGCCGGATGAAGGGAAAGTCTCACATCCAATTTGGAAGAGGGGAGATATATATAATCATTAACGACTATAAGTTTTATTGTTATTAAATAATAAAACTTATAATTTATGTATGCTTATTTCATAAATTCGAAAACATGAAATATTTAATACTTTAGACTTCAGCCAACCTCTTCAAAACAATACAAAGTTCAAGCTTAATGATTAGGATTCAATGACTTACACCCTGTTTGGAAGAGGATAAATTGAATTCAATCACATGATTGAATTCAATTCACCTGTTTGGAACTCAAAAAAAGGCTTGAATTGAACTCTTGCGTGGGTTTAAAACCCATTCTCTTGTCAAATTCAATTCACGTTCTAAATCACGTGAATTGAATCCAAAACCTATTCTCTTCTGCTTTTTACTCCCAAACCCAACAGACCCAATATTCCAACCCTACACCAGACGAGCCAACCCTTCTCCAAACAACAACCACGCATCTCCCAACAGCAACTACATCACCAACAACGTCCACGCAACAACACCTCTGCATCTTTTTCCTCTCTCAATTTTGCTTTTATCTATCAGAGGTATTCTCCTGTCTTCCAACTCTGTTTTGTTTGTGTTCAGGGACAACTTTGATCTCTATAATTGCTTTGCGTATTGTAAGTACTGTTGTCGGTTGAGCTGATCTAAAGATTTTGCTTTGTTTTTCTCACGTTTTTATGATAATTTCTTGTTTTGCATACTTGTTTCGTAGATGCAGATGTAATTGTTGTTGCGTATTGTGTTTTCTGAACAAGCTCTATTTGATGTTTGATGTTGGACCTTGAAATGGTTTGAGAGGTTAGAACTGTTTATGGGTTTTGTTGGGTATTGAGCTTGTAATGTAAAGACTTTCGATGGTGAAGATCGGATCAGCATTACTTCTTAGACTACACAATAAACCAAACTTAAATGTATATTCCAGTTTGTGCTTTGTTCCAAGTTTTGTTTGTTTTCTAAAAAAATTTATTGAAGATAGCAACAAGCACTGCAAATAATTCACAGCTTATGCTACTCATTTCTACAAATCTCCCAAGTAGAAACTAGTCTAAAATGAAGCTCAAAAGACACGAAGAGTATACATCATTAAATAGTCTACTTTTCTCTTCACATTGCTTCACTAAATACTCATAAGTAGTATTCATTGTGTCTTGTCATTCCAATTTATTCCGGGTAGGTGGGGAGGATGAAGGTAGCCATGAAAGTGGAGGTTGCTCCATATAATTGATCTCATAAGTTTTTCCTTTCTGGACATCTTTTTAAGCCAATATCTCTTCAAGGGCAAGCTTCATATTGTCCTTATCTCCCATAACCCTACCTTAAAATCATCTTTATGCTATGGGATATCCCCACTGTGTAATGGGAAAAGAACATCTATTGTTGTTCCTGTTGGACCCCGATCTTTTAGTAGAATTTAGAAATATCAAATGTATGAAATGAGTGTTTTTTGTATATGTATTGTGTTATAGATTTGCATACTATATTGTGTTTATAAAGGGAAATTGTGTGTTCTAAGTTCAGAAGAAATTTTGTATAAATCTATAATGATTTTGACCAATATGTCTTAATAAAAGTTATAGATGATCTTCTTAGCTTTCCGACGCCATATAGTATGCAAATTTAGGATATCGGAATGAAAAGATATGATTGTTACAAGTTAGGATGTTGTTTATGATTTGTGGTTGTGACAGCTATGGGGATTGTTAGGAAATTAGGATTTTGATAAACTAAATGAGTTGAGATTTGAGAAGATTGTGAAATGAAATTGTTGTTTGGATTGTTATGAAGTGTTTAAGCATTTGAATAAGTGAATTTGTGATGATTATAAGTGTATATGATGTTAGATTGGACGTAGAAAGCATTGGAGAGGGTTTATAGGGGTCATTGGAACCCCCATGTCTGTTTAACGGACTTTAGGTCCGTTTAACGGACATATATGGGTCAAAAAGGACCCAAAGCATCGCCCATGTCCGTTTAACGAACTTTCTATGGTGAGAAAGTGCATTTTGGCCCAACAGTGTCCGTTAAACGGACATGCATGTCCGTTAAAAGGACACTCACGAGTCAGCTTGAGGAAATGACTATTTTTAACCATTTTAGAGGCAGAATCTGACTTTGTGGTCTTCATGAAAGTTTTAGATCTCGAAGTCTTCTTTCCAATGGTTAAGAATGAAACTAATCCGACATTTTTTGGTGAACGTTATGACAATCGCGCTAAGACATGTTACTGCATGATTGAGGTTATGAACATGTCAGATTCTTTCGGTCATAACTCCTTCATCCGACTTCTGAATGAAGTGATTCTTGAGGCGATAGATTTCTAAGACATGAATTTATCTCTCCATGAAATTTATTAGCTTTTTGTTTTAAGATGAAAAAGTTTGACTGTAAGAAAGTGAGAGGTCAGTTTAAAGAGCATGATTAAGGTATAAACACACTTTGAAATTTTAAGCATATCTTGAGCTATAGAGCTCCGATTGAGGTGATTCTTGCTTCAAAACAAAATAGAGGCCTAGAGCTATGATTTTTGTGACAAAATCAAGATGTGATTTTGATGTTAAATAGTGTATGCTCACCCAACATGTAATCTGACACCGCCGTTTTGCTTCGTTTCTGTTTTCTCTCACGTGCAAAACGCCGCCGTTTTGAATTTCCTTTTGATTTTGCTATTTTCTCCCTAATCCGACCTTTGTCCAATCTTTTGCTTATATCTTTTTCGTTCAATATCCGATTGACTTAGTTTTCGAAGCGTTGGATTCCTAAGACAATTATCTTCATCAGCATGAGAAATTTGTGATTTCTGAGATTAAATTGAGGAAGATTGATTTAACCAAAGTGAGTTAGATAATTTTCTAAACATGGTTCAGTATTTTGAGAAATTATTGATCTGTGGAGATCCGATTGAATTGATTCTTGAGGCAAAATAAAATAGAGACTTGGGCATACAAGTTATCTGAAGGAATTGAATTTCAATTAGCCCCTAAGATTTTCAATTTCTGAATCGAATTTGGGTTTTAGTGTTCAGTTTTAGATTAATAAGATCTGAAAGTATTTTAGCCATAACTTTTTCTCTAGTCATCCAAATGAGGTGATTATTGATTTGGATTAAACTAGAAAAATTGAGCTATAAATGTCCTGAAGGACTCAAGTTTTAATTTAGTCTTTAAGAATGTCAATTTTTGGGTGGAAGTAAATCGTTGGAAAATGTTTTAGCATAAGACAAGTCCTAAATGTTTGGGGTATAACTTTTGGTGTAGTGATCCAAATTAAATGATTTTGGGTGGCGTTATGAAATTGAGACAATAAGGAACATTTCTCAAGAAGGAAGTTGTAGCAAATTCCTTCAATTTGATGGTTAGAAATTTGTCCTAAAGTAAGCATGAATGAAAATGAATTTTAGGGGCAATTTTGGAAGATTACTTAAAGAGTTAAGTTAGTAGGCTAACAAGTAAGGGCTTTATGGTCATTTGGCTTTCATTAAATGAAAGAATGAAGTGGTTGTCATTTAAGAGGAGCAAAACATGACTTTGAGGGAAAGAAAGAAGAAAGGAAAGAAGAGGGAAAAGAAAGAGTGAAGCATTCGGTGGAGAAAGAAGAAAAGAAGAAAGGAGGTTAGGGTTCGATTTTTCTACCATTTTTAAGAAGGTTTTTGATGTTTGTCCAAGGAAAAAAGTGGAGGAGCACAAGAGCTTCCTTTCAAACTAAGAAAATTTGGAAATGGTGAAGAATAATAAGACACGAAAATTTGATTTGTAAATTTTGGAAGTTTTTTGGTTTAGATACCTCGGAATTGATATGAGTATGAAAAATGAGTTTTGAAATGTGCCTTCCAGCAATTCAATTTTTCAAGTATGAATTGTGTGTTATGTGGGTTTGGTTAGGTCCCATAAGTATAGTCAAGTGCGCACTTGTCTTCTTTTTAAAGGCTTTGCCCGCCTGCCCACTAGTGGCATTGGGGCTTCGATTTCGGACTCCCATAAGTTTACGGCTATACTAGACTGCTATGCGAAAAAGTGTAGTACGTTTTTTTCACGACTGCACAAGACCGCTATGCAGGAATGTGCAATACGTTCTGTTTTGGACCGACCCAAACCATCCTAATGTGTTATGTGTTTTTGATTTTGTCTATAATGTGATGCATTCATGTTTGAAATTTTTTCATGAATTGTGAAAATTTTGAGAAATTTGAGAAATATCATTAAAATTTCCATGAAATTTTGGAAATTGTTTATGATTGACTTAAAAAGTTGAAAAGTTTGAAAAATAAGCTTTTGATAAATTTTTCTGCTATGAAATGTTTATAAGTGGAAAATGAGTTTTGAAAATGCTTTTGCTTATTGTTCGACTTATAAATATGTTATCCATGAGTTGTCCAGCTCACCCCCTTTCATCCCCATCTCCAGATAGCAAGCAGGATATCGGATGAAAGGAATTCAAGGCTTTTGTTCGATTTCATTTGTTTTGAGTTTTATGTATTTGGGATTTTGATATTGTGTATGGCTTGGAATGCCATTAATGTTTTGTAAGCATTTAATTCATGATAATAATGAGATATGGAACTGTACATAGATATGGTTTACAGATTTGTGTATGGAATTGAGATATGGATGTGAATTTAGAATAGAAAAGTGAATTAGGGTTTTGTATAAATTGCTTATGTTTATGAATGGGATTGCTTGTGATATGGATTCCGGACGGGGGGTCCGATGATACTAGTTATTGATTGAGAAATATTGAAGTATTTTACGAATAGAATTATGTTTGTTTATGCTGGGATTCCGTACAGGAGGTTCGATGATTGTGTGATTGAACTAGATATATAGAAGTGCTTATTATGTACATATT
Organism: Erythroxylum foetidum; assembly: GCA_026546835.1. Lineage (NCBI taxonomy): Eukaryota > Viridiplantae > Streptophyta > Magnoliopsida > Malpighiales > Erythroxylaceae > Erythroxylum > Erythroxylum foetidum. The sequence goes on along the minus strand of JANZLF010000006.1, from coordinate 29,987,520 downwards.
TGTGTTTAAACCATGTGAGAGTTTGTACGACAAAAATAAGAATAAGATATATGTTTGGTTTAAAAGCTGAGGAATAAATGCACAAGATAGAATGAAATGAATTGAGATTGGGGAATTGTTATATTCCTTTTAGAATTCGGTATTGCTTTGTATGAGATTGAATAAAGAATGAAAAAGAAAGAAAGAAAAAAATTTATACCGGTTTTGAGTGGCATTAGGTGAAATGTCTTAGTCTAAGGTTTCCAACGCTAAAATGGGTTTTCCTAAGCTTTTGCGATTCTAGGATGTCGAAAATTTGATTCAATTCGATTATACCGTTGGTTTGTTTGCTTTGTTTCAATTCGCTTTTGATTCTGATCCGATTTGTTTTCGTTGACTTTCGTTTCGATTTCCACTTAAGCGATGTGCTTTTGTTTTGAGCTTCGTTCCTTCGTTCTGCCTCTTTGTTTCGTCTTTGTTTCGTTTCCTTTTACTGTTTTCTCCGGTTGGGGTCCGGTTCCAAGATCGGGTCCCAACAGTAGATGCAAGACATTTGACATACTTTTGGTATAAATTAGAAATTATTTTTAAACTTTCAAACTTCATTCTCACTTTAAGTACCACCTTTATCTCAATGTCCTTTGTCCCATTATGTAAGGTCTTCACATCTAAATAACTTGTCTTGTTATCCATTTCTTTAATCATTTATACCATATCACTGTATTATACAATGAATATCACACCATTATTCCAAAAAATCACAATAATAGTTAAAAAATACCATTGAATTATGCAAAATATACTATTGTATGATACAATAGATATTGACATATGTTAGATGTTCAAAAGTATTTACACCAATATATAACACACATTAGATAGAAGTGTTCCAAAATTATTCAGTGCTTAAACATAGATAATCTTCTTTCTTATTCTTCTTTTCAATTAAACCACCCTCTAAACCTTTTATTCTCATTTCTCACTACAACATCACCATTTTAAACTCTCAAGCATTTAATTTTAGTTCTAAAAAAATTTGACAATGCATGTTACTTTAATCATAATATTCTAGGATAGAAATGAATTCTTAATACCAAAAATGGAAAGGAAAAGGTTTATGCAACTATGTAAATTAGTTGCATTATACCATAAAAGTATGAAAATTATTACTTGATACCACAGTTTTGTGCTTAGTAAACATCATCAAAATAATAGTTAATTACAAAGGACACTGGAAAGAACTTTAAAAAGTCTTGCAAACTTATGTTGTAAATTGAAATTGGATGTTTAATTTCAAGCTTTAATAAAGCTTTAACACAATGAAGAGTGTGTCAACATCAAGGAACAAACAAATGTTTTCTTTTCCATACCAATAAAATAGTTTTTTTAGGTTAATTGACATATCTTCTTATTTTAATTAGATTTTTTCCCATCACCTACTTCTAAACAACATAATTGTAGCACTCCGCTTTCGCAAGACACGTATCCAACATTCTGAGTGATATCCGAGTTCGTGCCCTGCGAGGGTGGTGTGCTAACATACTTATTCAGATACTCAGACACTCGAAACTCAATGCGATTTTTTTATATCACACGCGTACATGAAAATCAGTAATAAAAAATTTGGGCTCACTTTTATTAAGAAACATTTTCGATCGCAGCAATACAATCATCATAATTTCAATAGCTATTTGGGCCTATAATTTTATTTCATAAAACTCGAAATCACAATTATTTATTACACTTTGATCAATCTCTTTTGCAAAACATTTCCAATTGGAAAGTTATACATAACAAATATATTCAAATACATAAGATACAATAGTTATGGAAGACTTAATTTGGTATAAAAATAAAGAAATACAATGCAAATGCAAACTGATCCTGACCTCTACCTCTTACTTGAATGCAGTAGGTATACTCCGTTTGCCTAATGGGATACTCTTCTGAGCCTGAAAAATAATTGCAAATTTTAGGTGAGTTTTGTGAACTCAGTGAGTGACCATCCTCGGTGGCTCACTCAATTACAAAATACATACAGATCATGCAATCACTTAATTCATATCACTTCAATCATAATCAAATAGTAGCACATATCATTTCGATTACTTATTTCACAATTCACATTCAGAGCAGTCACACAATTCATTTTGTTCATTTGAAGCATACATGTCAATTTTATATGTAATGCACATGAGACTCACTTTCATTTATTACTTTGTTGTGACCGAGTGTCTATAACTGTCTCGTATCTAATGTGGATACCGGGCTCATTAATAACTGTCCCGTATCTATTGCAAATACCAAGATCATTAATAACTGTCTTGTATCTATTGGGGATACCGGGCTCATTTTACATAGTGAGCCTTTGGCTCTTAATCACTTTTTGAGCTCGAGGCTCTTTTTCACATTTTGAGCTTTAAGCTCTTTTTTGGTATTTACTCTGGTCACAACTGCCTTTATCTTTCATGCATTCATATAATGCAATGCATCAATCACATATGATCAATTTTTCTCTTTCACATATCATCGAACATTAGTCCAACATTCAACATTTAAATGG
>JANZLF010000006.1:29926551-29950419 GCA_026546835.1 Erythroxylum foetidum | reverse complement strand
TTTAATCTTCGACTTCGACTTGTATTTATAGCCTTCGTCTCTAACTGCTTCTTGATTCTTGAATCTTGAATCTTTAATCTTTAAAGAAACGGTTAATCAGTTGAGTTCTGTAACTAACTCGAACTGACTCTTGCGTCTATTTCTTTTCTGTGTCTGCGTCTGCTTCGCATTTGCGTCTGCGTCTGCTTTGCATTTACGTCTGCATCTGCTTTGTATTTACGTCTGTGTCTACTTTGTATTTGCATCTGCGTCTGCTTTGTATTTGCATCTGCGTCTACTTTGCATTTGCGTCTGCGTCTGCGTCTGCTTTGCATTTGCGTCTGCGTCTGTGACTGAGTTCGTCTGTGTACGTCTGTGTATGTCTTTAGTTATTGCAACTTCGTCTATCTCTGAATTCATCTGTGTTTGACTTTAGTTATATCTACTTCATCTGTCTCCGAATTCGTCTGTGTCTGACTTTAGTTAAATCAACTTCGTCTGTCTCTGAATTCGTCTGTGTGTGACTTTGATTATATCAACTTCGTCTGTCTCTGAATTCGTCTGTGTCTGACTTTGGTTATATCAACTTCGTCTGTGTCTGAATTCGTCTGTGTCTGACTTTAGTTATATCAACTTCGTCTGTCTTCGAATCCATCTGTGTCTGACTTGTTTTTCTTATATATGATCTCTTTTTGTTATACATCAAAATCATTTTTATATAAAGTCATTTTGACTTAACAACTTAGTCACCTCACTAATCATCATCTCAGCTGCATACCGGGATAGCTGTGTAAACCAGCGCTCACTGTCATCTCCCTCTGGGTGAGACTCAGAAACTCCCTCTGCTTTTGCTGAATGTACACCTCTGACAAGTACTTCTTATAAGCAGCTAAGAAGTCCTTCCATGCCAACCCTACCGGTCTCATCTGGCTCCCTGACACACTCTCCCACCAATGTAGAGCATCTCCCTGTAGCAAACTTGCAGTATACACAACCCTCTCATCATCCTCACACTCCATCTGATCTAGCACCCTCTCAGTCTTTCTCAGCCAAGTCTTAGCTTCTTCTGGATCCGTTGTCCCATAGAAGTCGACTGCCCCATACTTCCTCAACTTATCAAACCGTTTCTCCTTCTTAGTTGGGGCCGAAGTAGAAGGCTGTGGCATCTGACCCATAGCCTGGACAAATGCCTGAGTAAAGGCTTAGAACACCCTCAGATCCAACGGAGGCACTTGCTCCTGCAGAACTGGCGACTCCTGTGTCTGCGATTGAATGGGCTCACTACCTTGCCCTACAGAAGCCTCAGAATTTCTTGGGGCTACCGACTCATCAGTACTCTCCTCTCTTGTCGGAGAGTCAGGTGCAACTGATCCTTGCAGAACGCCTTGTTTCCTTTTACGAGGCGGCATCTTACTCTTTCAAATATAAACACTAAGGATTAGCTACATTTCAATCTTATTTTCTACATGTATGCATGATATGCATGTCACTTAATACAATCAATAAATTGAAAATGCAACAAATAATCATACATCAAAGCAATTCTAAGCCTAAGAAAAAGCCTAAGCTCTGATACCAAACATGTTAGGCCCGGGTCCCGTTTCCTATCCTGAGGCGACCGTTCAGGGTCTTCGAGTAAGGATCGCGTGGGGGAGGTTCAAAAATATTTAAATTTTAAGGATCAGTAGCGTGGGAAAAATGGCGGGTTTGCTGCGGTGACAAAATGCGCACCGCGGTGAGCGCCTCACAGGAGAGGTTCGTCGTGGTGAGCTCTCATGGGACACACTAATTTTCTGAGACCCAACTCCCAACATTTGCACATACATTCTAACACATACACATTCATTCTAACTAAAAGTTAAACACACTCATATACAAAAGGAACTTCAATTCTTCATGTCATTACAATTCAAACAGATTGAATAAACTTTGCTAACATAACACATTACATATCAAAGCTTAAAATAAAATACATAAGGATGCTCAATGTTGATATGCTTGAAAAGCTAACCAAAATTACTAACTTAGTACAAAAGCTTCTAACTATCTTGGAGTTTCTGATGCCTTGCAAGGATCAACGATCTTCTCATTCTACACCTGAGGAGTGGGAGATAATGGGGTGATCTGCGAAGTTCAGTGGCTTATACATTTATAGCCATTGGCAATGAGCCACACACTCAAGCATATATATACACAAATACAATGCAATTCAACACTTAACAATTTAATCACAATCTCATAGCTACCAAAATGTTATCACAAAGAATGTGTCATGTAATTTCTTCATCATAACATAACCATTAAGTATGCATCATGTTTATCAAATCAATAATGTAATGCACAACAAATGGCTCGAGAGTTCCGTAGAACAAAATGGATAAACCGAAATTTATACCATGAACAAAACGAGTTCGATTTCTCAGGATCTTGTGGCCTCAAGCGGGCAGTTGGGAGAAAGCTATATGTCGACGTGCACGTGACTAACGAAACGTTCCTCTCTTGCCCAAACAAAGCACATATTCATTTCATGCTTAAATCATTTTATCAAATGCTTTCATACTTTTCATGCTCATCATGCTTCCTCATCTTATCATTCATACAAAATGCCATGATATTTTTCAAGGCAATACATGATCACAATCACAATGCATTTTTAACAAATTCCATAATTCAAAACAAGCAATGTCAAACACACATGCAAGCAAGTAAGATAATTTGCCCATACACAACAACTATAAATATATTACCCACCAAATATCGCTTGAAAATCCTAGTTCAATGTTGTCCTTCCTCTTGCGATTGGATTAAGACTGCTTGGTTTCCTATAACAAACCAAGTTCTCATTCAAACAACACTCAAAGGAAATTCATAAAGCTTTGAAAATCAGGAAAACAGGATTTCGCCGCGACGAAAACAGAGGCTCGCCGCGGCGAACACATTGGAGCTCACCGCAGCGAGGAAGCTGCCGCGCGCCGCGACGTGCACATGAGCATGTCACGACGTGACAGACCCAAAAATTGTCCAAAACCTGTTTGTCCCACATTGATAAACCAAAAACCTCGCACCTTGCAACTAATCTTCATCATAACTCTAAATCATCATTCCTACTTCAATTCTAAACTCATTCCAACCCATAATCAGTCATAAACACAAAAGAATCATTAACCCTAGAAGATTACACATTTTCATACACAAATCAACCTCATTTTCACTTCCAACTATCATTAAACATGGTTAATCCAACCAATGAAGAAGAAAGAATGCTTGCACTTACTTGTTTGGCTTCAAACTTCTCAAGTTCTACAAGATCTTCAAAACCCTAAGTCTTTCCCCTTCTTTTCTCCTCACACCCACGATACTCCTTCTCTTCCTACAAACCAACCATTTCTTCTTCTAATTTACCCTCTTAAAGCTTGTGAAAAGACCCTCATGCTCTTCCACTTATGCCTTAAAACTTAAAGGTTTAAGTGATCTACCAAGATTACCCCTCATGCATCCTTACTACATTTATACCTTAATTCTATCAATTCAAACAATAGTTCCTTCTAACATTAACATGCTAATTACTCCAAAATAATAAATCTAACTAGACCTCCAAATAAATTAAATCATGCTTAATAAATAAATAAATAAATTCGGGGTCCAACATGTGGCTTATTTACATTAAAAATGTAGGAAGTTTAAATGAGAAGTTCAAACCACAAACAAATATCCAAATCAAACCAAGTGCACAAAAACCTAGTAAATAACAAAATCACTTACCTCAACTGACATATAGAAGGATCTTCCTGAAGTATGTGAAGGAAGATGATGACGGAGCTAGAATGAGCTGACAGCTAAATAAGATAACTAAAACAAAGCAAAGAAGGAAATGAATTTCAAAGCAGTATGTAAATTGATATAAATTTATGTTTAGAAGTCTTAGTTATAACATTTAATTGCCACTATGTCATGCAAGAAAATCTAGTAATTTGCCTTATAAATCATAAAAAGGATGATAAAGTTCTATTTCCAGTGAAGTAAAAAGATGCAAAATGACTACGCTACAAAATATAGAAACAGATACAAATTTGATTAAAATGTGGACAATTATTTTTGACATTGTCAAAAATAAAAAGAAATGAATGTCATTTGCATACCTGCTAAACCTTCTCTTCCACCGATGGTGAAAATAGAAATATTGCCAACAAATGAGTTCCTATAACCAATCAATAGTCAATCAGATATTAGCCAGTATAATTACAAATCTATCCCCTATAAGACCCAACTTTTATTCCATGCTATAAGTTGCAATGTGAAAAACATAAATCATTATGATATTAACACACAAACAAAACAGTCTAACATTGAGCATTTATAAACCTATGGTTTGTGACCATCTTGAGAAACTGAAGTTGTTTAGTTACAAATACTTATTTATGTTTTATATGGGAAAAGTTAATACTAATTTGCTCTCGTGAATTGCTATCCATATTGTTATTTGTTATTTATATTTTTTTTATTGATCTTATATTAAAGCTATTTGTCTTGGTTAAAATTCTCTAGTGACAAAGAGTTTAGATGTACTTGGTTACTTGTTTTTAAGTGATGAAACTATTAAAAATTTTTCACAAGAAAACAATAATCTTCTCTACATTTAGTTGCTAATTATAGAACATCGTACGCTGTCATCAGGCATTTAAGCCCATGATGTAAGTCGTTGGAAACCAAGTTTGGGTCTTAACTCTATAACTCATGGAGTTCAATATCAACCTTTATGGCATCTCTATGCCCTAAAGATAAAACAATACTTTAATACTACAAATGTATCAATTATAAAGATATGCTTTATGTTCAATTAGTCAATTTTAGAACTCCTAGATTTTAGATACATGATGCTCACATTATATGACACAACTATAATGGAGTACTATAATGAAAGACATCAACTATGCTTGTCTTCACTCAAAAAGTCTACATAAAGACTCTTAAAATTAGAATGCTAGACTCTCCAATAAGACTTCTTGGAAATTAAACTTTTCACCTCTAATTTTCTATACTTCTTTCTGTTGCTCTAAATTGTAATACCAAATTTGTCTTATAATGTTACGAATTTTCATAGCTTCATCTTACCATCAATAAAGTAGCTAGGGAAATCACATTATCCAACTAGTAGTGTTGTGTCTAAATTATTCCAATAATAACTTGTTAATTACTAGTGAATACCTAAATTTTAATGTCACATCACAACTCTAAACATAACGGCAAAGTATAACTTACATTTTCCAAATCACTCACCTACGTCTTGGCTTTCTTCTTTGACATTAGTCACTTAACTTTCAGTTAAAATGATTCACCTTTCTATAGACTATGTATGGACTTCAAATAGTCACACAAATACGTCATTCATTCTCTAATTCAAAAAAACATATAGAACTTAAATAGTCACACAAATATATTTTTTCAAAGAATATACATTTCATCAAACACCTTATATGCATAAGAAATTCATCCCAATATCACAACCAAAATCACATCTTATCCCTTCTATCAGTAACATTTCTACCTTAAAGTTGTTTTCCAATCAAAAAATACACAAACAAACAAAACAAAACAAATACCTAAATATAACTATCATCCACTATATGAAAATACGTCAACGAAAATAAGTCCACGAAAATATGACAATGACTAGAGAAGATGAAGACCAGAAGACGCAGCGGCTCCATAATGCCAATGAAGAGAGAAAAGAATGTTGAAGTCGCAGTAGATTTGGAGAAAGAAGGAGACAATGTAGGTGAGGGGAAAGGGGGCTTCGGGTGAGTTTTAAGTTAAAAAAAACGACGTCGTTTGGTTCATTTTCTTTAACTTAAAAATGTTTAAGTCAAAGCAAACGATGACGTATAGCTTGAAAATTTATCGACGAACTTTACCGATGAAAATTTTCTGTCGACAAACTAAAAATTTTATTATTCTGTCAATAATTCCCGCCTGACTTACCGATAGGCATTTGATACTGTCACTAAATTCTGTCGTAATGACTTTCCTCCGCATTTAGCAACAGATATTTCTACCCCCCCTAAAAGAAATTTTTTTCCAAAAATTTTCCCGACAAAAATAGAATTTTCTTTGGTAATTTGCAACAATTACTTTTCTGTCACTAATTTATGCTTTTATTGTAGTGTTTTGCTTCAATTTTATTGTTAAATGGTTTTCTATTCCTCAGTTTTGTTATTGTAGATTGATTTGTCTGTGTTTATTTCGATTGTTAATGGGTAATTGTTTGTTGTTCTGTGTTAATGTTAGTGAATAATGGAAAAAGATTGAGATTTTTTTTAATTAGTTAAGGATGAATTTGTGATGCATACCAAGTGCTCAATGAAAGTTCTATTAAGGATGACCATTTTTTCCTTGAAAACTATAACAACTGCATTTCTTTTAATACATGGATTGTTTAAATTAAAATGATTGTTGTATAGTTAGTCATGTTAGTGAATATGGCATCTTAATATACAATGTCATGAGCATTTTAATATTCAATGTCTCTTTTGTAATAATGTCATGAGCAATTTACTGTACAATTTCTATTTTTTTATGTAATATATAATCAAAGCTATATCATCATTATTTGAAAATTTCATTTATTATATTTAGAATAACATTTTATGAAATTATATGTTATATACTACAACTTTCAATATTTGAATTAAAAATAAGTTTGTGTCTTTATTTAATTGAAACAATAAAGAATTATAAGCCTAAATTTTCACTATAGCCAAAAATATGCATAAAAATCTAATTATGCATCATTAACATCGTAGGATTTTATCCTTACAAATAAAATATAATTCAGTTTTCATTAATTTAAAAAATAATATTCATACATTTAATATTCACTATAACTACTCATATAATTCATTTATTAGATAGTTAATCATAACTAATATTTGTAGCTTATTCATCTATACATCTTCATTCCTATTTCTTATATAGAAAAATTCTTTATCTATAGATATAATTTAAGACAATTTGATCAAATCCCATATCCAACTAAATTTACTTTTATCTTCCTCATCTTATTGGGAATTATTGCTTTAAATTATGTTCTTAAACTTTGCAATATTTATGGGTAAGGCATCTTAGCTTCACTTTTAACATGTTTCTTTTATTTACTAGTGAACTTAGTGATTTAAGGCATTAACTACCTATTAACAATTTGTATTCTTGCAACTATTGTAAGAGTTTATAAAAAGTTAGCACTTGAATTGTTTACTTAAACTTTTTCATTGCTCATTTTTTGGAATTGGGTCAACACTTTGTTTACTTAAACTTTTATTTCTTTATTTCTACTAATGGCTTAATTGATTTGAACTAGGGCCAATTTCACAATCAATCCACTAACTTCTATTGTTCGTCGTTCGTCGTTCGTCGTCTCTGATTGTTCTTCCGTTCAGGTAAGCCATCAAACTTTTGCTTAATTTTTGTTTTGTTTTGTTTGAATAGAGAAGAATTTGTGTGAATGGAAGGAGAGCCTAGGTTTTTTATGTGAACTTGTATTGATTAATTGAGAACGAGTAACATAAGAAATTCACATATATTATAGATGATTTGAAGCAAAACAAACCCCTATGATGGTATATAGGCTAGAAACCTATGATGCATCTCCCATGAGGATTATTAGTGAAATATTCCATGTGCCTAGGAGTTATAACGAGAAGACTCTTTCTTGATTCATGTGGTCTAATATAGTGTTTGTTTGAATTTAAACTTAGTATATGAACTTGAATTGATTAATGGAGAACTAGTAACATAATAAATTCATGTACAATTATGGATGATTTAAGGCATAATAAACCCCTCGAATGATATATAGGTTGGAAACTTATGATGTAACTCCTATGAGGCTCATTAGTGAAATATTCTATAAACTTAGGAGTCACAATGAAAAGACCCTTCCTTGATTCATGTAGTCTAACAATGTCACATACCATAATATTTGTTTGAATTCAAACTTAGTATATGAACTTGTACTAATTAATCGAGAACTAGTAACTTGTATTGATTTATCATTATGTTATATAGAACAAGGACTACATTTAGTAATTCAGTTATTTAATTTTAATTATATAGCTAGTTGGACAAAAGTTGGATGTCTCATTAGAAATGGTCCATTAAATACTTAGAAGTAGTTGAGGGATGTCACAATGACGATTTTATTGACTTTTAAGTGTCATCTCAGAAATAATAGAGTTGCATTACTTTAAGGATCAATATGTTGTTCTATTTAAGTGCGTATGATTTAATCTTGGTGATATAAAAGTGAATGACAATATTATTAGCATCAATGTTAGTAAGACATGGTATAATAATGACCTTTTTGTCCTTGCAAATCAACTGAAGCTTGTTTTTTTACCTTAGCAATACTGTTTTGGGAAACAATTGGAAGGTCATTCAAAAGTTTCATCACTGAAATATCTTTGATTTTTGTGAAGAGAAAATTGTCAAATAAGTGAAGATGGTGATGAAGCATATCAAGAGATTCTATCGGAGCTGAATAATAAAGCCATGCAAATAAAAGATGTAGATATATCATCATTCTATAAGAGAGATGTTGATCCTAATATAGTATAAGTGGATAAAATACAAGCCAATCTTGTCGTAGTATGAGTGGATATGATACTTTGACCAAATATAATAGTCATGAAGAGTCGGATCTCAATGTAATTAAAGATGATGATTTTAACAATCTTGATAAAGACAAATGAAGGTAATAAAAATGTTGTTTATATTATTTGAAATGTATTGTTGATATTTGAGTTGTGTTAATGAATATTGTCGATATTTCACTTCTGTTAATGTGGAATGTTGATGTTTGATTTGTATTAATGCGGAATGTTGATGTTTGAGTTATGGTTATTTGTATTGTTGATGTTTGAGTTATGTTAATGCAAAATGTTGTTGTTTGAGTTATGTTTATGCACATTGTTGATATTTGAGTTATGTTTATGCATATTGTTGATATTTGAATTGTGTTAATGCGAAATATTGATGTTTGAGTTATGTTTATGCGAAATGTTGATGTTTGACTTATGTTTTTGCAAATTGTTGATGTTTGAGTTATGTTTATGCGTATTGTTGGTTTTTTTTAACTTCTGTTCATACATAATGTTGATATTTGAGTTATAGATATCTAATATAATGGTAACTCGTAGAAATAAAGAAAACAAGGCGACAAGTATCAAAGTTGTCCCTAGTAAACAATAACCACATCAATCAGATCATACTTAACAACAACCAAATAAATCAGATCCTAGCCAATAACAACAATTTATCTCATTTGTTAATGAACCAAGTTAGCAACAACCCCCATCTGCCTCAACTAGTAGAGAGGGATTTGTAGGTTTTTTAATCATTAACACCTATAAATAGACTTATGCTTAAATATATATTTACATGTTTAATGCATATTTTTTCATCATTTTTCATTTGTTGTCAGGTTCCAATATCATCGTAAGAAAAAGGTTTAGAGGTATAACTAAAGGTTGTGAGTTGTAATGAATGAATGCTGCAATGAGCAACAAGTTGTTTGTACATATTGATATCTTGTAAGGTCCTCCTGTAGACAAGGTTTAATCGACAAAATTGTCTAGTGAGTTGGGGTTAATTACTAGAACTGAATTACCTTGCCTTAAACATGCCAAAAAATTGAAGGAAGACAACTTGTTACAAAATGTTTTAGATAAAGTTTCGGTAAAATTTCAATTTATTTAATAATATGCAATATTGTTTTACTTTTATAAAGATTAATTTCACTTTTACTTGTTGTCATAGATGAAGCTAAACATCGTCGATGTCGACAAACTTGAGGTTTCAAATTATGTCACTTCACTTTTGAAACAAAGGACCAAGGATTGTCATTATTGACTGCATAAATTTTACAAATCTTTTCCTTTGGATGGGAAAACAAGGAGACATGTTCCAATAATGGAAGTCTCCAAAAAATTGGAACCATTTTGATTATTAGACCTCTCCTAACATTCAGGTTAGTTTTCTTTCTTTTGACATTTGCTTCCATTAAACTTGTTACACAATTTAATGACTATTCCTTTTCTTTATTTAAGAAAAGAGTGAGTAAACTGAGATTAATAGAGGAAAGATGAAAACTGCTCACAATGAAGGCTCCAAATCATTTGTAGTCTTACGAAATGAAAATGTAAGTTCTTTATTTAGAAATTATAATTATATCAATAAATACAATATTATTTATTGTGTTATATTTTTTCTCCGTAAGACAGAGTCAGAAGGAACTACGTGGAAAAGAATGTGATAGGATCACACTCTATAACTTGAGACATTATAAGGAAAGTAAAGGCTGGATGTGTGAAGAAGCCCACAATAATTATGTCACACAACAATTATATAAATATAAAAATTTGTTTAAAATTTAAGCTTATTTATTTATTTAGTACTAATTAATAATATTTGAATTGAATATTGATTTTTTTAAAGTTTAGAATAAGATGCAAGAGTTGTTGCAAATATCAATGTTTGATGAAAATGAGTCAAATGTATATAACATTTGCAACAAGGTGCTTGGTACATGATCCAGATATATCAAACCCTAAGCTAGCTACTTTATCCTCATCAAGACCATCATATGTTAAACGTCTTAAAAAGGAAAACAAGTCCCTTAAAAAAAGGTGGACAAGCATGAAAAGTATCTAAGAAAATAACTTGACCCGGATTACGTAAATAGTGAAGATGAAGACGGGTTTGAGTAACTATTGTAATATTTTTATTTTTATTTTGAATACAAATGTTTTTGAATTAGTAATCAAAATTTTTTATATTATCTAATTAATAACATTTTATTTTTAATCTACAATGCCTCTAATTTTTATATATTTTTATTATATTTTTGTACAATATATTAACAACAAAAAATATTATATACAACAATATTGATTAAAAATGTTGCAAATAATTATAATTAACATGATATAACATTTAGTTAAATTTTATATTAAAATTTTGACTACATTTTAGAAAACGTAGCTAAAATTTTTTGGCTGCGTTTTAAAAAATATAAGTAAAAAATTTATGTTATTTTTTCAAAAACAATCGCTAATAGTTTGTTTTGGCTAAGTTTACAAAACTGTAGGTAAAAAATTTTGTCTACACTTTGGAAAACGTAGCAAATAATGTCGTAGCAAAAAATTATTGGCTACGATTTTTAAAATCATCGCTAATACTTTCTTGCTATGAAGATGAAACATACGAAAAATATTTTAGGGACGAATATGAAAAAAATGTCGCCAATATTTCTTACCTATAGGGATTTGGCAAAGATTATGGCATTAAATTTAAACCATTGCTAATAAAATATTATATAGTGAAAAAATATTAGCGAAGATTTTTAAAATCATGGCTAATACCAGAATCATCGCCAAATCTTTGTAGGTAAAAAGTATAGGCAACATTTTTTTCATTTTCGTTGCTAGAACATTTTCCCTACTCTTCACCTTCGTAGCGAGAAAGGATTAGTGACGATTTTAACAATGATCACCAATATTTTTTTTGTTACGAAGTGAGACAATTTAAATACTTTTAGCAACGGTCCCTTTTGTCACTAAAAGTATGTTATGTTGTAGTGTACGTAATTCCTTTAAGTCTCAACTAGTAACCTTTCATTTTTATTTTTTCTTTGTATTCATGTTAAGTTTTTGTACATCAAAAAGCATAAGAACATCATTGGAATTTAACTTCATGATGCAAAATAGAATTTAATTCCAATAGGAAAGAATATTTGAAGTAATATAACTAGCATTAGTCTCAAATGTCGAACCTAAGAACATTTATATTGGAAGGGGTAAATAATACTTGCTCAATGGTTTTTATTTTTTTTTTTTTTCAGCCTATATGCATCTTTTTTACTTTTATTTTCTCTGTTGTTAGCAAAAAATTAATTATCTCGTAATATAAATCCCATTTTTAAACTTGACAAACACCATTTTCCTGATACATATGGACAAATTGATAGATATTATCCTCAAACTGTCAATCAGTTCATATTGGCAGCCCACAGGACATAAGGAAATGCATCCACAACAATAACATCATGATTAAGGAGAGCATACTTGATCGATCTGGATGTAAATTACATTTTATGAATCGATCTCATATGGTCGATAACAGCAATTCACACTAACACTTATGACACCCATGAATCAAAACTACAAAAGATTAACAACATTAAATACAAACTTTAGTTCACTTACACATATTAGTGTCTTCTGTTCATATACTTCCTTATAAACTAATGCAAGAGAAGAATAGAGTGTAACTTACTTGTATAGGAAAATCCACGCAGAAGAAGCAATTAAGAGAGATTCTGGATTTAGAAGCGAGAATGTTGCGGCCGTCACTTCAAGAGTTGTTATCTTTATCACGTTGGACTTCATTACTGGTTTGCGAATGGACGAGCCCTGGATTCACATTCAACAAAAAGGGTTTCATTGATGATGAGCTCATTGCGCTAGACCCAGATGAGATATGCTGCCAGGAACTAGAGCCTAGTAACTGAAAGTGGTTGATGTCTCTAGAGCTGCCGTGGGAAGCATTTCCGTAAGGATTAAAAGGTGCAAAGAGTGATGACATAGTTGCAGGTGGACCTAAAAATAATTGAGACCCGGAGGAGAGAGACAGTGACGGTGGCAATGACACTTGAACAACATTGTTATTCTGGGAATTTTCAGCTTGGGATACAAATCCATGGCTTCCAAATTGAGACAAAGATAAGTTGGAAGCATCCATAAGATAATAGGGGTTAATGGGCATCGAATTGTTTCGCAAGATAGGTAAAGAAGAATGACCTGATATGGGAAAGAATCTTTGAGCTTGGCCAGTAGTACTGTAACTGCAAGCCCCATCTGGATATTCTTGATCATTTGTTTTTATCCACTTTCCTTTCTGATCAATAGCGGACTCAACTTCCTTACTTTTTCCTCTCAATGAAGCTTCAAAATCCCAGTACCTTGATCTGTCCACTGTATGCTGATCCTCTCCATCCAGATTATTGTTTCTCTTTATCCCTAAAGAATGAAACCCTCCGTCCTTAGTATATGCCGAATTTATGTCAAAGAAAGAAGCGAGAGAAGACTGATGAGGAGCTCGTAATTCGTGAGGATTTAGCATCTGCTGGTGGAACTGACCGAAAGCTTGCGGCAATTGCAGCGGTGGGAGCTTGTCGATATCTGTTTTTGTAGCATCAAGCAACCAATCTATGACCTTGCTTGGCTGACTCAGACCAAGCTTGTCTTGAAGATCATACAACTGAATGGCTGTTGGTACAGAAAGCCTAATTCTTCTGTCCCTCAATCCTCTTATGGTGCAAACCTTGCTATGCCTGTCTTTTCCTCCAAAAGCACGAGAAACACGTACAATTCTTGGATTTCTAAAGGCTGACCATTGTCTTGAAGTGGATGCAGCCTTGGTGCATTTGCTGTCATCTGCCTCTCCCTCTTGCTTTCCCTGAAAACCTTTTCCTCTAGAATTTGTAATCATCTTAGGACTGCTTTCATTGTTGAGCTGCAAGTTAAAAGCTGCAACAAAAATGATATGATTGGGTTACTTCTTGTTGCTTCAGTTTGGACCTTAATAGACCATACTGCCATATGCAGTCTTTGTTGCTTTTGGAAACGACCCTTCATGATTTCACGAGGAAAGCAAACAATTATCAAGTCAATCTTGCAGAATATGGAACTAATCTAAGGTCAAGAAGCCGAATACTGACTCTCAGCTACAATAAATGCGCAAATTGCAGTGCACTCATGAGCAGACCAAAAGAGTCAACAATCAGATATGAAGATAAGGGCTTTTGAAGAACCACTGGAGTTCAAATTTGGTTGAATCTAGGTTCAGTTTGAAATTACAATTCCTTGGAAATAATCTAATTCATGATGCAGCTGGAGTCGAGAGCAAGAAGACATGAATTCGTAGAGAATTCGACACACGAGTTAACTTCTTAATTTGGAAGTGGTTAACATTTTTCCCATTTTAAGGAGATGCATGAGGTGTATGAATTTCAACTTACATAGACCAGAATGCTGAAGGTTGCTTTGTAGCTGACAAATTTCGGTACTTGGGTGCTCGGCTTGGCCAAGAAACAGGAAGAAGACTAGCAGTGAGAAGCGGCAAAAACCATTGTTATCTAGATGTAGTCTTCAGATTAACTTAGATTTCTGAATGTCTACATCAAATTTCTTGGTAAAGAATAAGTTATCAGTCAGAAAAATCTGAATTTTCAAGGAAAGATGCTGGAATTGAACTCAGCTCCGTTATTTGGAATAAAGAGAAAAAGGTATGGCATAGGCACGACCAGATGTTCTACGAGTGTTATAACACGTCAATAAAAACGAGCAATTGGAATTTGATCAAGCTGTTCATACCACATACTGACCAATCACTGGCTTAATAATATAACCAAATTTACATTTCAATTGGTCATAGTACATTAGGTAGATGGTTTATTTACATGGGGACCATTCAACACATTTTGGAAAAAGAGACCAAGGCCTTATGCTTTGCTGAAAATAACAGATAGCTTTTATAATGCACGCCAAGCCTAGCATAAATAAAAAGGTATATTCAACTACTATTGTTGGAAGATCTTTATCTTTATGCTTCTGCATTTAGAATTTGTACCAAGACTAGTTACGAGTTTGAATTTTGGATCTTGGCCTCCCCTTCACACGAGCTTATGGTGCATGTAAAGGCACTATAAGCATCGACACAGAAAGTGCAAAAAAAAAGGTTCTCAACGCAAGTAAGGTTGTGATGACTTGTACTAGAATGTGATAAGTCATAATCAAGGGGGGCTTAATTAAAAAGGTGTGGTGTATGCTGCTGAAGTTTGATCAGCTGGATTAGAGGATAGATGGAAGGTGCCTTGTAGAGGAGGGACCAATATGCATAGGGTCTTCAAAGCTTCTACGGTCAGAAGAACTTAGGACCACTCTCCCACGTATGGCAGAGAGATTTTTTACAGCCGAAGTCCGAGTTAACATTACAGCAAGTAATTTTCAATTAGTTAAGGCGTTGATAAGTTATGGTTTCTTGTTTGTCTGTTATTTGATGGTCAGATGGTAAATGATATGCTTGTATTCATATCTCTAATTAAGGTTGCCAAGTTGATGATCTGATCCATTTGTTTTTCCCTTCAGATATATAACTTCATAGAGCATAGATTTGCTGATTTAAGAAACTTTCCTACTAAAGTAGGACTGAATTGACTGATAAAGTCTCCTCCTTAAGAGACCATGTTAGTAGAGTCACCCAGCATCAACTACGTTAAACCCTAGTGCTTAAGGGGTTCAAAAAATAAATTAGATTATTTTCAGTACAAATGAGAGTTTGAGGAAATTAACATACAAAACAGTGAATATAAAGAAAGACCAGCAGTAGTACATTTCATGTCCTCATTTCACTTAAAAGTTCCATTGCACATGGAAAGGATAGATAAAACAATCATTCGAACCCGAAAAAGGGTAAAGTCTCTAAACTAGTAAAAGGAAGTGATTTCAAACAAGAGAATAACAAACCTGAACGCTAGATAGACACACATGTGTCTGTGTGAAAGAGAGACAGAGGGTTCTGGCAGTCATCGTTTGGTTACCTTGACAATCAAGAAAATGGAATCTTCGGGAATTCTATTGAGGATATGCATTTGCATGCACACTCAGTAGCTGAACCCTACTTTCCTTTTAATCTCTAGAGACTAGATTATACTTTCTACTATCTACTAAATTGGAACCATAAACAAACCCTAACAGTCTGAAGTCGGAAGACTTCCGATCCCCACTGTTACCCCTAAAATTACACCACTCATCACGTAGACAGACGAAACTTGAAGATAGCTGTTTTGTCCTCCTCCAGTTTTTTAAGCTAAGAAAGTCTTATGTATGGTATAATCTCCAGTGTGCCCTTAAGGGCTTCTTAAAAATGGGAACTTATGTATGGTATCTCCAGTGTGCCTTTAATGGCTTCTTAAAAATGAGAACTTCAAGTTTGAAGTTATTTAGAGGATTCTGAGAAGAACTAGAAGTCTCTCTTTCTCTCTGGTGAGAAGCACTGCTGCAAAAAGCATTTCCAACCAAGGAATAGGAGAAACTATAAAATGAACAGGAGATTTTTGCTTTGAAGTTTTAGGGTTTGCAATTGCTTCGAAATCTGTTTCTTGAGTTATCTCTGAGCCTGACTCTCTGTAAGCAACAAGAAAACTGGTGGACATCACGAGAAGGGTTTTAGACTCTTCTGATTCCCATCCTACATTTACAGATAAATAAATGGTCCCCCAGATCCAAAGACGAGCACTGTTCTATGGATCAGTGCAGCAATTAATCAGCGATCTTTCTACAGATGTGAATAAAAGTTGAAAAACTGTTGCTTCTTCCAACAAAAAGGGGATTTTATATATTATATCCACTTCACAACCTAAGCATTTTGATGTAATTGTATCAAAATACGTGGTTATGATGCTATACCGGCCTAGTGAAAAATATGCAACTTAAATCAAAAGCCTTTTCTTGTTTGTTTTCAGTACAGAAAGTGGCCACGAATAATAGTACTGGTCCAAAGTACTTTCTAAAATTGGTTCTCTCAAAACCATTAGCAAAGTATTGGATTTAAGTAACCTCTAACCATATGATTTTGACAATACAAAAAAATTTTTATTGTTAACATTCTTTTTTTTATAATATTAGTAATTTAATATATTAAAAAATTCAAACATCATGTGAAAGTTTTAAATGTTGTGAAAAACCTTTTGGATCTAAAACAAGAATGTTGAACATGATGAAGATTGTTTAAGTTTAATAGAAAAAGTAACACGATCTAATATATGTAAAGTCATAAGAAGTGAAACGAGGAGAGTAAAAGTATCAAGTATAGTTCAAAACAATATTAAGACAATTCAAATCAAGTGGACTAAGAAAGAAAAAGACTAAATCAATTTTTTTGAATAAATTATACTGAAGATGTTCTTGTAAGCTTATTTTGGCCATCTTAATGAATTAGGAATTCAATTATTACATAATTATTTACATGTACACGCAACACAAATTTTTTTATAATCAATAAAATGTTTGTTTCTTCGGTAAATTTTTAGAGAATTTTTAAAATGATTTTTAATAAAATTTTATTAAAATAAGATATTTGATGCTTTTGCAAAACTTGAAGTATTGAAAAATTGATTACTTAAAGAATTTTTAAAAGTGAAGTTTGGTTAACTTAAGGGGAATTGATCTTATGTTCCTTTATTTTGTTCCATTCTGTGCCCTCTATTTTGTTCCATTCTGTGCCCAAACCATCCCATCCATTCAATTCTCATTTATAATGGATGGATGTAAGGGCTTAACTTAAGGGTTTGGTTTAATAAGCCTACCCTAGAAACCTTTAGTAAAAATATATGTTGGCCCCCAAAATTTTTCTTGATGAATAAATAAGATTTACATTAATTATGAGGTCTTTATAAAAGTTTGTAAAGTTAATTATTATGTTGATGTTAGAAAGATTATATGATATAGGTTGATTGAATTAAAGTGTTAAGGTTATAAGAATGTTTAAGGGTATTTTTGAAAAGACACTTAAGGTTAAAAGAATCTAAGCTTATAAGAAAGGGCAAATTGGATATTTCTTAATCATTAATGGCAAAATTGAAATAAGAAGTGTTGGCTTGCTTTTAAGGAAGAGGCAAAAATGTGATTTGGGGATTAAAAAAAGAAAGAGAACAAACGAAGAGAAGAGAGAAGAAGGAGAAAGTTTCGGTTTTGAGAGGAAAGAAAGAAGAAAAGTTAGGTTTTGATTTTTCTTAATATTAAAGAGTAATTTTGAAGTGGTTCAAAAAGAGAAAAGGCAGAGGAAGAGAATAGTTTTCATTTGAGCCAAAGATCTCTTCATTTGGTGAAGAATCAAGGTAAGATCATTTTGAATCTTTTGAATTTTTTGAAGGATTTTAGTTCATGGAGTATAGAAAACACCTAAGTTTAAGTATTCTAGCACCAACTTTAGTGATTGTGCTTTGTGAGATTTTCAATTGAAAACTCTATTGAGTGAGATTTTTGTTATTGTATAAAGGGATCAAAAGAGGCAAGAGAAACAAAAAAAAAGACATTTTGAGCAAGTTTATAAACAAGAAATTCAAGGTGGGCACCTGTTTATAATAGAGTAAATAAACCACAAATTTTTTCTTTGAATCAAAGAAGTTTAGTGATTTTAAATTGCGTCATAAGTGTTGCATTTAAAGCTTTGGAATAATTTAAGAAATTGCAATATGTTTTTATATGAATTATGTGATGATTTATGAAATGGCTTGAAAGCGATTTTTGAAAAGATATCATGTTTATGAAATCATGTTTCATAATATCTCATGTTTATGAAAAGTCAAGATTCAGAAAAGTGTCATTTTGGGCAGCAAGTTTACAAGTCATGAATTACATGTTATGTGAGTTTGTGGTTGGTCCCTTAAGTATGTCAAATGAACTTTGACAAAAGGCTTCTCTCACCTGTTTGCTAGTGGCATGGAGCTTCTTCATGGACTCTCATAAGTTCACGATTACGCAAAACCCTTATGTGGGATTGCGTTAGTACGTTTTGTTCACTGCTACAAATGACCCTTATAAAAATTGTGTAGTACGTTCTGTTTTGGATCTACCTAAATTATTCTGATGTGCTTATGTTATGTTAACAAGTTTGATGCATTCATGTTTTGTAACTTATGGATTTTGACTGAAAGCTTAAGAAACAAGTGTTTTATGAACTCAATGAAAATTTTCTATGACAAGTAAAATGGTTTCAAAGGCTTTGCTTATTTTTTTGGTTATAAATTGTTACCCACGAGTTTTCAAACTCACCCCCTTTTTACCCCATCTTCAGGTGATAGCTAAGAGATCAAGAGCCAAAGGAAATTTCTCCAAATTTGCTTAATTTGTATTTTGAGTTAGTTTTGGGAAAGCAACAAGTTTGTTTGTTTAAGAGTCTTTTGTAATTTGAGATTTTGAGACGGTAATGTAATGTGGCTTAGAATGCCATTAAAGATTTGTAAAACTTTATTCTTTTTCTGCTAATGAAATATGAATGATGTATGGATGATGTGGGTTGAAATTAGATATACGTGAAGAAGTTATCAACTTGAGTTGATGATTGTGGAACATGAATTGTTGATACATAAATGTATAGATAGATGTATGTACCTAAGTGAGATTTATGGAAAGGAAAGACAAGAATTATGATTGATTAGATGTAGTTAGATGTGATGAGACAAATGAGTTAAGATTTGAGAGTTTCATGAAGTCAAATGGGTAGCAAAATGGTTGTGTTCAGGACATTCCAAGGTTACATAGTGCAAAATTACAAGTTTTCCTTAGGGGTAAAATTTGTGTTATGACTTCAAGGGAAAATCTGGATTGATCTAGGCTAAATTAGATCAAGTTGTCTCTAGAAAGTTGTAGGTCTTTCTTTTAGCTTTCTAACGGTATATAGTATGAAATTTTTTGACCTCTGGATCGAAAGTTATGGTCCTTAGTAAGGAAAATGCTTAGGAGTATAAAGTTGTATCATTTGTGATGATGTCATATCGTCTATAGAATTGTATCGTCTTTAAAGACATATCGTCTGTGATGACGTCATTCGTCTTAAGTTGACTTTGCTTTGTCTTAAGAGTTGCATCGTCTTAAGTTGACTTTTCTTCATCTTAAGTTAACTCTGCTTCGTCTTAAGAGTTGCATTGTCTTAAGTTGATTTTACTTTGTCTTCAGTTGACTTTGCTTCGTCTTAAGAGTTGCATCGTCTTAAGTTGACTTTACTTCATCTTAAGTTGACTCTGTTTCGTCTTAAGAGTTGCATTGTCTTAAGTTGACTTTACTTCATCTTAAGTTGAATCTGCTTCGTCTTAAAAGTTGCATTGTCTTAAATTGACTTTGCTTCATCTTAAGTTGACTCTGCTTCATCTTAAGAGTTGCATCGTCTTAACTTGACTTTGTTTCATCTGCTTTCTGCTTCGTCTGCTTTTTGCTTCGTTTGCTTTTTGCTTCGTCTGCTTTCTGCTTCGTCTACTTTTTGCTCCATCTGCTTTCTACTTTGTTTGCTTTTTGCTTCATCTACTTCCTGCTTCGTCTGCTTTTTACTTCGTTTGCTTTTTGCTTCGTTTGCTTTTTGTTTCGTCTACTTTTTGCTTTGTCTGCTTTTTACTTATGAGACCTAAACTTTTTCTTCTATACACTATTCGTCTAATGTTATTGTTTGGTCCATTTTGACTCTTTAGACGATAGAATCTATCTTCAAGGTCTTCATAAAAGTTGTAGACCTTGAAGTGTTCTTTCGAACCCTCTAAGAATGACCCTAATCTGATATTCCTAGAGCAAGTTATGCCTTTTGTCCCGAAATAGGTTCAATATGATTGAGGACGGAAACTTGTTTGATTCTTTCGGCCATAACCTTGTTATCCGACCTCCAAATGAGATGAATCTTGTGTCTAAATAAACTGGAAACATAGAGCTATCAAATGATCTAAAGGAATAGAATTTTAACCTAGCCTCTAAGATGTTCAATATCTGGATGGAAGTTGAGCATAGAATATTTGCTTCAGTATAAGAAAGATTTGGAAGATAGGGTCCAACAATATAGGTGATTTTGTACCGACCGGACTTTGTTGGTTAATCAAAAGTAACTATATTTGTTCGACGCATAACTGTAATATTACTAACTTGAAAAGATTTAGAATGCTTTGATATTATTTGTTATTATCTCTAGTTTAACAACATTACATATTGATTGATATATCACTTTTTAAAATTTCAAATTATTTTGTAAGTGAAACTATTTTAAAATCATAAACATTTAATTCACTTCCTTTATTGATTTTACTAGTAACCACTGTATAAAAACATTTGAATATCACTTTATGATATGGAAGTAAGCTCCTTAATCACTTGAATTATTTGCTAAAATTAGTTAATTCTATTCTCCAATAGTGTAGACGAATTTCTTATAAGTAAAGATGTAAAGCACGTACGTGTCCTAAAAAAAAGGCAAGTAAGTGAAATCTAGATCTCTCAAATTCTCAATCTATGATTATGATAGAAAGTATTAAAACTATAAGAAGGCCACACAAAGGACCAACATTATATTAGTATAGGAAAAAATGTCATTTATTCTTATATATATAAAAATATATAAGATATCCTATATTATTTATGTTAGGATTAGATATAATATTTCATTTTAATTTGTTTTCAACATATAATATCTGTATACTAACCCTCATCACTTAAAACTTACGTTTAAAAGTGAAACAATTTAAGAACAATGAACTAATAATAAGTAAAACATTACTTAAAAGTTGGATATGTAAAGGAAACATCTAGCATTGTTGTAAATGATAGATAAAGCCATAATGAATCGAGTTTTTTTATATCAAAAGCCCAGCTCTCCACAAATTAAATTCCTAATTTACACACGAATTCATAAGTATCAAGGTCATAGATGGCTTTGCCAACTAGTTCAACTTGCATAAAATTGAACAATAATGAAACTTGATACATAGTTGTTATATGGTGCAAAATGAATGTATCCCTTCAAGTTGTTACAACTCTGGATAGTTGGACAATGATAGACCTCGAGAATCTTAATAAGTTCACTCCTCATTTTGTGAGATCAACATTAATTCCAAATAAATATAGCATTTTAAAAATCTTGAAAGTAGGACAATAATGTAAGACATTTATGAATCGATTGAGTTTTGCATACCTGTATCCATGGATGTTTTTGTTTTCATAAGATGTTGATTTATTCCTTTTCTGCTTCCTTTCTTAAACGTGTTTCTTCAATGGTTTAGAATATTTGAGATTCCTATACATAAGTTTTTGTTTTTAAAACTTATATACTCAATCACCAAACATCATGTTGGTTCACCAACCATTATGATGGTTCGTTGTTGGAAAAGAAAGGGAAAAGGGTCTTTGACGCATTTGAGATCCATTCTGTACTACGCAATAACCATTATCTTGGTTGTTATTCGTGGGAATCAAATCTATAAATCACATGGGACATTAAATGTCTAACAATTCTCCCACTTGGCCCATGTTACGACTTGGTCATCCAATAATAAAACTTTAAGTGCACACAATACATTGAATCTATCAAGTCATCCTTAATGGAATTACGCTGATGGGAACATGGCGGTCACAAGTTATATAACTTGATTCCTTTCATGTATCACAGAATCAACTCAACTCAACAACCTTTAAGTGGGTAATTCGGAAATTGTTATCTCACAAATAATAATTATTGTATACAACATAATATGGATAACCAGTAAGTGAGCAAAAATATATGACTGTAATTGAATTCATAAATGTCATATCAATTCGAGCAGGACAATGATATGTATATATACATGTATGAATACTACGCTAATAAGAACTTATCTATAGGGTCCATCCGTTTAATATGACCAATAAATGTTTTAGACAGTAAGCCTTTCGATCCACTACCATAAGATCGGTACCAATATGCTCAATTAACACTTTATATTTTTACACTTCTTCTTTCACAGACAAATACTTCAAATTCATGTGTTTTGCACCCTTTAAATATTTGTCATTCTTAGAGAAGAATATGGCTGCAAAATTATCACAATAAATTCTTAACGGTCTGGTAATACTGTCAACAAGACCAAGATCTAAGATAAAGTTGCGCAACTACAATCCATGAACTATGGCCTCAAAACACGCCACAAATTCAACGTCCATAGTAGAAGTAGCAATGATGGACTACGTTCTACTTTTTCATGAAACTACTCCTCCAGCTAATAACAATATGTAACCGAATGTAGATTTTCGTGAGTCTCCACAATCGGCATAGTCTAAATCTGAGTAACCTATCATTTCAAGATGGATTGATTTTTTATATGCGAGCATATAGTCCTTGGTGCCTTGTAAGTATCTAAGGACTTTCTTTGTAGATTTCTAATGGTCCAGTCCAGGATTACTTTGATATCGTCCTAGCATTCCAACAACAAAATTGATATTTGGCCTAGTGCATGTTTGAGTATACATTAAGCTCCCAACTATTGACGTATAAGGAATAGACTCCATGTATTTACATTCCAAATTGTTTCGTGGACATTGCATTAAATTAAATTTGTCCCCTTTCTGAATTGGAACTATCCCCGTGGAGCATTTTTTCATTTGAAATCTGTCTAATACTTTCTCGATATAACCTTTCTGAGACAATCCTAACAATCCATGTGATCTATTCCGAAATATTTCTATTCCTATCACATATGATGCCTCATCTATATCTTTCATTTTGAAATTATTAGAAAGAAAATTCTTTACATCATGTAAAAAAACAACATTTTTTTTACCAAGAAGGATATCATCAACATATAGGACTAATATAATGAACTTGCCCTCACTAGCCTTCATATAGATACATCGATCAACGATATTTTCTACAAAACTATAAGACATAATGATATCATTAAACTTAAGATATCATTGTCGAGAAGCTTGCTTCAGTCCATATATTGACTTCTTTAATTTACACACTAATCGTTAATTTCCTGTGGTCACAAAACCTTCCGGTTGATCCATATATACTTCTTCTTCCAAGTCACCATTTAGAAAGGCAATCTTTACGTCTATTTGGTGAAGCTTTAAATCATAATGAGCCACCAATGTCATAACAATTCTTAAGGAGTTCTTCTTTGAAATTGGAGAGAAGGTCTCTTTATAGTCAATACCATCCTTTTGAGTGTAACCTTTGGCAACAAGTCTGGCTTTATACCTTTCAATGTTGCCTTGTGAGTCACGTTTGGTCTTAAAGACCCATTTACAACCCACTTGCTTTGCA